>JADDOH010009614.1:0-60437 GCA_016648135.1 Agrypnia vestita | reverse complement strand
AACAGAGTAAAAATGTTGCCTATGTTACTCGCCGGGTCCCAAAGCATAAGTATGCAAAATTTGAATCGAATCGGACAAACGTTGTGGATTTGTATAGAGAACAGACAGACAGACAGACAGACATTGAGTTTTATAGGTATAAACAGAAGATATTTTTTGAAATGGCTCTATTGCAAAGATTCCATAAATATAATATAGGTACACAAAACATATTTTGAAATTACTTTATAGCAAATCTTTTTAAAAATTTGGCTAAAATCAGCTACGTACATTTTCGTTCATACAACACAATATTCTTTCGTTACTGAAAGTCTTGTACTCATATTTTTTATTTCTTGTTAAAACGGAAATCAACGTTTCCAAAATGTCTTAAGTGCTAAAGTAAGAATTGCGAAACATTCACCTCTTAATTTTTTTTAACGCAATTGATATTTTACTGTCCGGTAGGTCATAATATTCCAATTTTCTTAACCATATGTATCAAATTAGTAAAATTTGCCAGAACAACCCAAATCCACAATCTAAAAAATTTTAAAAATATCTTTAAAAAACATAAAGAATTTTAATCAATGAGTAACACTGAAAATATTAAAAGTATAAAATGAAAAATAAAAGTTATTTGAAAAACTTTTTAGAGAAAAACCTTCAAATACGACTTCTGTAAAATGAACTTTTTAGACTTAAGAGATGTTGGTTATTAGTATTAGGTTTGGTTAGTTTTTTCCACTCCAATAAAATACCCTCATTCGCTTCTCTGTTGAGCATAATATTAGTCTTATGCCTTTTAGATACAAACACTGGCCTACCTAGGCTTGATTTTTGGTTATTACAGTATGTTGAAATATGTATGTATCGCTGTCCATGTGATACACACATCTCAAAGGCATCGATCCGACATCTTAAAAGATTTAACAAGTGAAATTTAATAT
Organism: Agrypnia vestita; assembly: GCA_016648135.1. NCBI lineage: Eukaryota > Metazoa > Arthropoda > Insecta > Trichoptera > Phryganeidae > Agrypnia > Agrypnia vestita. The sequence continues at coordinate 59,508 of JADDOH010009614.1, read as the reverse complement.
TCTTACCATTATAAATAAATCACATTTGAATGCGTTTTCTGTCTTTCTTATCCATAGGAAGAGAATAACTGAAGGACGAACATTTTCTCATTTAATTTATTGATGTAAGGTTTTCCATTTGAGAAATATCCTGATGGATCCACGATCGGCTAAAACAGCTCCCATATGTTGTGAAAGGGAATAAATCCAAGTGCAGGAAAGGGATTTTGTGGGATTGAGTGCAACTTAAGCCAGGAACGAAGACGGAGATCTTCCAGGATTTCCACGTAATTGTTGACACGTACATTTTCCAAAAAGTTAATGCACCTCTGGCCGAATGCATCCCGCGTTCATCTTTTCATTTTCAATGTTCTTTTGAAATCAAAATTCTTTCAAATTTGTCCGATTCGTCCTTTTCTCATACTGTTTCTTCGATTATTTATCGAATGTAAGCGAACATTATTTTATTTGCAGCAGTGCTAAATATTTTCACGGGTTTTGGCTTTAAGGGACAAATGAAAACACTGTAAATTATTTAACAATTTAATAATTAGTGATTAACGATTTTATTAAATTGACAAAGTCACTTAACACTAATTAAATTAATTGACTCTTCTTTAAACCACACCATTACGCAATTTATCTCTCTTCTATGAATACTTTATTATCGCTGGAAACACTTTATTTATCGCACGTAGTAGTCGCATTGATTTAATCGCTAAGTTATCGATAAGAACTCGCTTGATTATTTCGCTTCAATTATTCTGCGCATCACTCATGCGCTGGTAGCACCGATCGCAATTTTTGCTAATATTGCATCAGTAGAAACGTGAAAATAAAATTCTAAGTTTTCCAAAAGCTAAGTGATAAGTGGTTAAAACTGAAAAACAAGATTATATTTATGACAAGAATATTATAAGACTAGTCATTAACCAGCGAAAAATCACGGGACATAATAATTGCAGAATTTTGAAACTGAAAATTCATGAATTTTCATGAATGAATGAAAAATTTGTTTTTTAAATTGACTATATTCGCCTACACTAATTTCGGATTAATTAACAAACTTATTTCATTGACTTTAAACCTAAAGTAGGTATATTAACAGCAGCGACACTTTAATGAAGACATTTTTGGTGTATGTTCGTTGTTGATCATCAGTATTGTTGTTATTCCAGTATTGTTATATTATTATTGTTGTTGTTTTAAGTCCAGTATATTCGAAATAAGAGAGTAGATACTATTTTATATAGTAGAAATTCTACTCAAATACAGCATAACTTGAAAGATACTCATTTATCTGACAGGACGCCCCTGCAAACCAGTACCATTACGTGTATTGGTATTTTAAATAACTTTTGAAAAAAAATTACTATTCAAAAGAAAAGGTTAAGAAGACAAACATGAATGGTATTTTTTTTAATATCAAGCTGATCAAAACAAAAAATTATATTATTCTATTTTAATATATTCGAAGGGAGTTTCCTATTCCCATTTCTCAAAACTTTTATACAAAATGATAATGCATATAAAACGGGAGCCGGTATGTAATATATTAGCGTGGATGGTTATCACTAAAGTTATTTTAATGTATGATGAATATTTTATGGTTTTTCCACTTTGCCTCGGAAACCGCACAGTCATCCAGTGATTAAGAAGAAGAGGGCTGCATTTAAGAAGCGTTTGAATATCAAATGATCTGCGAAAAACTCTGAGTATTTTTTATCGATGGCCATTAAAAGGGAATGTATGGAGGGGTATTATCATAAAAATGCTAATGTGTATTTGCCATGCGTATTGATGGATATTTTGAGAACGTGACTATTCAAATTTTTCTTCCGAATTCTTCCTTTTTTGTTTGGATCTATTGTAATCGTGAACAAAAAACTTGAAAAAATATTTTTTTCTGACTTGCTACTTAAGTTTTTAAACCACAGCGAAATATAAATAATGAAAATTCTCAAACATGTTCTCAAACATTATTGTGCCATTTCATCTCAGTCTTTGTGTCGAATAATAATCTACATATTTTTGAAAATCGACAAGTCAGTGATTGTGAAGTTGTAAACAGTTTTAGGTATATATTGTATCTTTGATATTTAAAAACTAATGAAGGAAACTGAAACGCATAAATATTAAGAGAAACACCATATGAAAACGCTATGAACAATCTCAAAAACATTTTACAAGACTGATAAATTGTTAAAATCAAAGAAGTTTTAAAATGAAAAAGACATACATGTATTAAAACAAGTCTTAAATAACTTAATAATGTGAATTTAACTCAGCTTCATAGCAATTTTGGTTTACTTTCAATGTATCTATTGAAAGTAAAAAAAGTATAGCACAAAAAATCTTTGAGATATTTTGAAAGAAAAATAAACCGTGGAACGGCATTAAAAAAACACAAGAGCTCCGAAACTGCGAAACAAATTGCCCATAAAACGTGATCATTTGAAGCAGTAACCATAAAACGACACCATCAAAATATCAAACATTGCCGCAAATTTCTAACTAGAAAGCCGTGCATGGTTTAATTATAGGAATAGTGTGACGTCACAGAGTGTCTGTTACAGGCATTAGCCTAATTACACGAAGTGAAAAGGCTCTATCCAGCAATGAGGGTCGCTGGGGAGTTAATTGATCCACCCCCTTAATTTCCACCCCAGCCCCCCAAAGTCAATATGCACAAATCTCTAAATACATTAAATTTTCATCATCTCTTGATGCACCCTCAGCGATTTAATCTGGGGTTGTTTGCTGTAACCAACTTAAAGGGAAAATCGGTAACAAATATTTAAATAACGTGTAGTTTTTAATAAAACTGATATTTCCAAAGGATGCTTTTCGCTTGATATCCTATAAAAAATTACTTTTATTTATTATATTTATATATAATAACTAAAATAAATTGTATTGATAAATTGAGATTTTAGAATTTATTATATAGATTTTAGAACATATTAGATGAGGGCGGTGGAAGAGCTGTTTCGAGCCGCTTGTTAAGTGTTATATTTAAGGTTTTCGCGAGTGAAAGATGACCAATTATTTTCTGGGGGAACCCGCGTCAAATCGTCCTGAAAAGGTCTTTTAAACTCCCGACGTTTCGAACAGGTAACACTGCTCATTCTCAAGGGCCTCTTATTTTGAGTCCTGCCCAAAACTGGACCAGTAAACCCGACTGTTTGGGGCAAGAGCCAGAACAAAAGTGAATTAAAAATCCTAATTGGTGCTAAAAATTATTGATTTATTAATTTGTTTAATTGCCGATTTTGGGAACGGGTAATGACTTTACTAATTTGTTTTTCTATTATTGGTAAATTTTGTGGATTAATTTTCAAAGGTTTTTTCCGGGAATTGCAGTATTACATGTGTTTGTCTCTAAGATATTAGTCCAGGTATTTGGTATTCTTTTGGAATCATTTCTACTGTTCATGTTATTTTTATGAATGAAAATTTCTATTACTTCTCGGTATACGCGCGATTATTCTAAGGTAAGGTTAGCTATGGTATGTACATTATCAAAATCTATTTTGTGGCCCTCGGTTAAAACATGCTGTACTAAAGATGAAGTAATCTTTTTATTTTTGACATCTACTTTATGTTCAGCTACCCGCGATGATATTTTTCGATTTTAACAACCGATATACACTTTGTCACACGAAGAACAGGGAATTTTGTACACTCCGTGTGATTCCAGAGGAATTCTGTCTTTGGGGGTTCTTAGTAAAGACAATATTTTATTTTCGGTTATAAAAATAGTTTTAATATAATTTGTCTTTAGGACACGGCTTAATTTGTCAGTAATTCCTTTAATATATGGCAGGAAAGCTATCGACGTGGGTGATTTTGAGTTTTGATGATTTTGTTTCGATTAATTGATTTGTTTATAGATGTTATAGATATTTTTTAATTGAATTAATTCATTATTTATGTTTTCTTTATCAGACAATCGTTTTGAGCGTCTAACAAGGGTATTTATGACTGATGATAATTGAGCCGGACTGTGATTAGATTTTGCGTTTAGGTATCTGTAAGTATGTGTATCATGCAATACTGCAATTCCCGGAAAAAAAAACAACTTTTAAAATTAACCCACAAAATTCACCAATAATATAAAAACAAATTAGTAAAGTCATTACCCGTTCCCAAAGTCGGCAATTAAATAAATAAATAAATCAATAATTTTTAGCACCAATTAGGATTTTTAATTCACTTTTGTTCTGACTCTTGCCCCAAACAGTCGGGTTTACTGGTCCAGTTTTGGGCAGGACTCAAAATAAGAGGCCCTTGAGAATGAGCAGTGTTACCTGTTCGAAACGTCGGGAGTTTAAAAGACCTTTTCAGGACAATTCATACGATTTTTAAGCTAGCGATGAAAAAAAACGCACTACTTGATGTAGATTTAGTGCAACCATAATATAGCTATTTATTTAATTTTATTTTTTTAATAACTTTACGCGCTGTTTTTGATAAAAACCATTAAAGGTCCCGTGGTTAATCTTTATATTTATGTCTAAGAATTACACGTTCGATTCCAGTCGGATTCACCAAGCAGTACCGTTTTTCTCTGGTGAAAATCTAATTGCGTTTCAGCCAGAGTGTTTGCTTTCTCGCCACAGCGTTCAGTGTGGTGGAGAAAATAAGAAGTAATTACCAAGCCCATTTCAAAGCAGGCCGTTTGTTTCGCGTCTAGTCCTGTAATTTTATAAAGCTTAATTAAGAAAAATTATAGAAGTCTCACAGGGACGATACTATTTATTTCAGAAACATGCATGGAAGTCTTTCTATTGGATGGCCTAGGGCTTACAACAAGTTTCTCGTATAAATAGTGTGAAATGTACCTAAATACTCTTTCTTAATTAATCAATCATTGAAACAAAATCAAAATTAAGTAACTATATTCTGAGAATATGTCACTTGATTCTTCATATAAAAATATTTCTAGAATATATACTAGTGTATAAAAAAATGAAAATACTAATTTTCAGGCGTATTTTAATATATACAAATATTAAATAATTCGGAAGAATATATACTTAAAAAAGAATATTGCTTAAAACTCCACTTTTAAATATAGAGATATCATTACTAGTTTTGAAACCTACGTATACTAAGTAGTTCACGAAAAAAGACTACAGGGGTCTCTAACATATTTGGAACATATCTTTCATGGAACTTTCAAAAAGTTGATAATTAGTGTATGTTCTTACGATAGAATTTGTGAACGTTGCATTATATAGAATAATCACTTAAGCTAGCTCATACAGATCGTAAGCCCTAGGCCGCACTATAAAAGACTTCCATAAATATTTCTCATATAAATAGCTTTGTCTCTGTAAGGCTTCTATATTAATTATCTTCTTTATTATATATAATTAACTTCTTATCTTAATTAATTAATCATCCCTCTGGAGACAAAATCCAGTAACTGTGTTCTCAGAACACGCCTACATATAAAAATATTGCTTCATTTATTCGTGATGGCTGTCTTATTCATTGTAAAATATATATGCAAAATTTTGGTCTTCATTGAAGTTGCATGACATTTATCATGTTGAATAATCGGTTGCTTCCGATCATCCATACCTGGAGTAGAATGTAGTGTTTATTACCGTCATCGATATCCATATGCAATGTCAATTTATATTCAGCATTAAAAATCACACTATCAGATGTTTCCGATTTTCCGTACTTAGTAAATTCGTTTTGCTGTTATTAATATTCTAAAACATAATATTTTTCTTAATAACAAAAAACATTACATAAATCACTAATTTATTGAATAATCAACATGTTATATTAAGAATAATAAAAATTATTGTTTTTCCTAATTTAAGAACACTTAAATATTTTCTCTGTATTTTTATGGGTTAGCTAAATACCTACAGTATAATAAATAATGAAAAATGTGGAAAGAGAAAAATTTTCACAGAACGAACATACATATTTAAGCGCTTTATTAGATAGCTATACATCACATCACTGGCATCCAAACATCTAAAAAAACATCTAACATTAAAAAGATTAGAAAGATCCTCTGCCGTTTAAATCAATAAAACATGTTTTACTTAAGGTGGCACATTAACGTTTTTTTTTACGATAATGTGGGTTTTTATTGTTCATTTATATCAGAATATATATTCTAGACTCCATTTTTTTAAAGCAATAACATAGATCAAACCTGTATTTTTATATAAAAGTAATAAATGAAACATTCGTATGTACAATAATTAAGAAAATATAACCATTAATCGACAGGCCACGGCCAAAAAAATCGTTTTTAGTGTACTAGGGGGCGCAAAGTTTTAATTAATATTTATACGTACGCATGATATGTTTTTTAATACATATAAAGTATGCTTTATTATCTAGAATCCTAACTATGGAAATTTATAAATATTCAATATTAATAAAGTTATAATATTTTAAATTTGCAATAAATTTTTACGTTTTTTGTTGAATTTCAAATGCTTTTTATTTATATTAAGAGATGATTTTAAACAATATATTCTATTTATTCTCATCTTTTGAGGCATTACTCAAAAGAACTAAATAAACGTTAGTTTTTTTACTAAAAATACATAAATTACTATTAAAAAAAAAAATCCAATGTATGAAATGTGCCAATAAATGACGTAATTATTAATCAGATTGCCGTTGGCAGCGGCGTCACTTATTGGTACATTTCATACTTTGGAATTTTTATTTTCAAATGATAATTAAGGTGTTTTTATTTATTTAAAAACGCCGAAATATGCATTTGCAGTGAATGTCCAGCGTTAAGTATAAAAAATACACCAGTCTAAACAAGAATAAAACACCAAGTGATTTAAATTGCAAATTCGACAAAGTTTATCAACAGAAATAGCCGATCAATAGGGCGCTTCCGATTATCCGTCCGCACTAAATCTGCAATCACGTTCCAAGCGCCCCAAACCAAACACCATTAGTAAAATAAACATACCGGGAAATCAGCAAACACTGCTTATACCGGAATTCATTGACAGTAGGCCGGCGAGTTAATGTAATAAGTATTTTAATGAATTGTTACAAAGCTCCATTTCTGATTACTCTAAATGCAGTTCATTGATTTTTTTCAATTATATTCAAGAACACATTCTTATTGTGAAGTTGCATTTTTTTCGGAACAAAGTTATGTGATACAAAATTTATTCATCAATTAAAATGACAAGCAGGAAAATCAAATCAACGAAAAAATATTTGGGCTGCTACCGAGATTCGAACCCAGATATTGTGAAGTTGCAATTTTTTCAGAACAAAATTCTGAAAAATTCACAATAAGACTGTGTTCTTGAATATAATATATGTGTGTTGTATCAAATGTGTCCAAAAAAATTGAAAATGAATTGAACGGTTATTCGGGCGTCCTCTAGCGGCAGTTATACAAAGTAATTTGTGCCTACCGTATCAGAAAAAAATGGATTGCTCTTTAAATTGATAAAAATGGAAATCAATTAATAGATGAGATATAATTAATAGAAATAAATTATGTTTTCACCACTTTTTTATTGAAAATATCGACATGTTTCAGAGCCCATGGCCTCTTCGCCATAATACAATTGTATCATAACAAATTTACATTTAAAAGTCGAAGAATCGATAATTAAAATATTAAAAAGTTACACCTGGAAAATTAATAATAATAAATTGCCTAATTAACATGCAAATAAATTTAAAAGATAACTATTTGTAAAAAGGACTTATTAATATTTTAATTGTCTATACTTCAATTTTTAAATTTCATTTTGTTAGTATACAATTGCATCCTGACGAAGGGGTCATGGGCTCTGAAATATGTTGATATTTTCAATAAAAAAGTGGTGAAAACTAAGTTTTTTTCTATTCATTATATTAACAATGTCACCACAAAATTATTTTGCTGTGTTTGAAGAAGAAGTAATAAATGAGACTCACAGATAAGATTGAAATACTGACGGAAAAGTACCAGGCTGATGTAGGTATTTGGTAGCATATCTGCCAGGAATGCTAGGTGATCTGAGTTCGAATCCCGGTAGCAGCTAGAATATTTTTTCGTTAATTTGATTTTTCTGCATATCTTTCTAATTGTTTAATAAATTTGATATTTTTAAAATTTATTCACTATTTACAGAAAGCCTTCGCCTTAAGATACAAGCACGGGTTACTGATAATATACGTGGATATAAGAGCTAAGGCAGCAATATCCAAAAAAATTAATAAATGTTTTGAATTCGGTGACGGAGGATTACTTATTTAAAATGTACTGAATTCTACATTTTATGTATGTATTCCCTTCCAAAATCATGTTTCCTATAAATAATGTAACATAATATGATATTATTTAGGTGGCATTATGTTATACCATCATGCACAAAATGTATGGGCATGTCATGCCTGTGTTTGTACTAACTAAACAAAATAAAATCAATAAATTCTCGAATGCAGTACGTCATAAATGAATATTTATAATGTAAATATAAACATCCTCGATGACTGCATTAATTTTTTTTTTGATGTTGCTGTCATTGTCTTTTATACCCCATATATCACATATTGAATAATATACATTTAAAATTCTGCAGTATAAATTTTTTTATACTTGAGAAAATGGGTGACATATTTAGGTACTTAAACGAAAATGCATATTTTATACCAACCGTATAGGTGTGCAGAGATTCAATTCAAAGAATAGAAAGAAAGAAAGAAAAAATAATGCAAGGAAGAAGAATACAAGAAAGAATAAATGTTTTATTATAAAGATTTTAGCAGATACATAATTCCCAGTGAGAGTCGTGAAGAGAAGATGGAATGAGTTTGGAAATGGACTAAAATCTGTGTGTGAATATTACAAAAAAATGTAAGAAGTATTCTGGTGCATCATTGGTAGGAATTATTTATTTTGTTTATATTCTAATATGGATAGATAAAAGTGATGTAGGTTTTTATTGGCCTAGATGGCACTCGAATGGATATCATTTGAGTAGTTCTGGGCAGTTGAGTATTTTGTGATGCTGAAAGATATCAAAGACGACGAATTTCTCTTCGAGTATGTACGCATGAAAGACTGAGAAGCATGTGGATATATATTTTCATCGTAGGTCTAAAAAGCAACCATGCAAATTTGGAACGCGTGGCATTCAATATATAATACAATATACCTTTTTAACTTCCGCAGGGGGTCAGATGACTAGAGATGAAAAAAAATTATTTTGGGAAGAGGATATGGAGTAGTCAAGAAGATGGGGGTGGGGGTATCATTTTGAATTATTTTCTTAAAAATTTGGTTATCGTCAGTTAAAGGGTATAAGATTGTATAGAAAAAAACAAAAATATTTGTGTTAGCAGATTGGTTCGTTTTTTATAACGAACCCTTATATTATTTCAGGCCTGTCATAAAGTGGGTTTCAAACACTATTCTTTAATATATTTAAAATATAATATTTAGAAAGAGTGATTAACAAAAACCAAAATCCCTGCTGATTACAAGACCGGCTGGGATGGTGTGATAATGTATCCAGAGACATGGAAATCCAAACAGGACAAAGCTGGCTCAAGACCCAAATCAGTGAAGAAAGACTCTTGAGGTGGCCAAGACCTACCAGGGGTTATAGAGCCAATAGTCATCATCATCCGCTTGTTTTAGTAGGATCGAGGACCTAAAGACTCGACAAGGAGCTTCCATATAATTACCACATGGTCAAACAAACTCAATCTACAAATCCCAAGGTTACATACCACGTATGGACGAAGGAGCTATAACTATTTTTAACCCAAATTACTTAATTGCATGCTTGACGAATTACAACAATCCGGGCTAACCACAATTTACAACTCTAACATAAAATACAAAATAAAACAGTGGATCCGAAACAAGGGGAGAGATAAAACAGGCACACTTACACAAACACACTAACACAATATAACCTCATATATATGATATATTTTCTATTTTGTTACTTTAAACACTTTATTATCTATTTACTATGTTTTGAACCTACACAATATTGTAAACTATGCCTGTCTCAACACAGATATTTCTAGTGAGACAGGCACAGTCCAAACAAAATTTGATACTTATAATTAAATAGAAATAAATAAATAAAATTAAAATATTCTCCTGTCTTGTCTGCTCAGAGCCAATAGTGATGATGATTATTTATATAATATATATAGTTCTAACTCTTGAATACTATTTTTTTTAAATACAAACAAACAAGTCATTATACCTTCAAAGTTATTAAAAAAACTTGAATCTATATTAATATATAAAGAGGTAAAGTTTGTAAGCTTGGATGTAGGAGGTAATCTCCGAAACTACTCATCCGATTTCAAAAATTCTTTTACCAATATTTAGAATAGACTTTCTCGGTGTACATAGACTATACATTATTCCGTTTAAATAAAAGGGCTTTTCGTGGTGACCTATTTTACAACTGAGCTGGACGAAAAAATTGTCGAGCGATACGTTTTTTATGAAGGCTGCCTTAACGATAAGATATATTTGAATACTCTCTATAGAGAGATTGTAGAACTCAAAATATTCTATAAAAAATTTCAAGACGATATATACCTTTATGTTAAGGTTAATACACAAATTGTTAAAATATGACAAAAAGTTACTAAAAATCTAATAGGAAGCCGCGCGAGTAAGCTAGTTGTAAATAAAGTGTTTAACAGCAGCCGTTTAAAACACCGCCCAGTAACGGGAATTCTTTTGTTGATTTTCTAATTCATCCAAAATATGCGGTACAGAAATGTCAATTTATATATCACCTCTATCTCAATCTGATCGCGGAAGGTATGAAGGGTAGGAGCGTCGGAATTTATATCATCGGCATATCGATATCGCTGGAGACAGCCGCGGCTTCGCAGAATATTCACGCCGCTAGTCACGCACATTTCCGAGAACAATCCACATATTTTGGAACCTACAGACGCACACCAAAATACTCTTTTTTAAATATTTAAATTAAAAAATAATTATATTATTATAATTTTATGGTTATTCATTGTTAATTATAAAAAACACAGGAATCCACTTGATGGATTTCAGAACCACCGTTTCTTCTTCAATATATGGGCAATTATATTTACTCCCCGTTTTAAAACCCATTTTAAAACCCGCCCCGCCCGCACCCGGCGGTAACCCCTCGCCCTGTCATTCAATACAATTTTGTATTTGCTCGGGAGCTGTGACACCTTGATTACCAATATACACTGAATTATTATGTCCAAAACATTTTGACAGTTTGACAGATAGAACGGCCGCCATTATTGCTTGGTTTCTTTAGTGCTGCCCGACCAAATTTCTATTAAAGGCTACGACACCGGTCACCGTACATTCTGTACATTATGTATTGTGTAATAAATTTACACCCTGGCAACTTCTGTTACGCGACAGGGACGCCCTCCCCCGCACGCCAATTTATAGTGGTCGCATTCTAGTCATTATATCGCCAAACATTTATTAGAAATAACCCAGCACATAAAACGCAGCAGCCGGTCATTGGTCGAGTTCACGTGACGTCAGCATTTTTAAAAGACGCTGATACTGTAGATAAGTACACCACATTGTGAGCTTGAATGTATTATACTATATATCAAGCTGTGTATCGGTTTATTCTGCTGAAGAAGAATGGGAACGAAACTATTATATGTAGTTGTTCCGCAATATACAACATTTTTCTTTCTTCATAGGTTTCCTTTTGTTCCTCTGCATAAAATATTATGAGATCCATGAGATATGTCGGCCACTAGGGCGGTCGATGCAGCTGGCGCTACGGCCATACAATCTTACGAAGAGCTTTCTTGACAAAACGAAACTTCGTGTATTAATTACCTTGCTCGGGGACTTTGCAATTAATGAGGCTCTTAGCTTGGTCGACATACAGTTTTTAATTTGTTGTTTTTACCTAGTTATTCAAAGATTTATTTATATTTTTTAAATCTCACTTAATTGTACCTACTTTGTAGGACTATCGATATCACCGAGTTAGATCTTAGTACCAGGAAACCATCAATTGACCAATAGTTTATACCACCCCTTCCAACCCCCTCCCACCAAAATCAATTCTGTCTATATTTGATAATTAATTTCATTCAATATGATTCAAAGGTTAAGGTACGCCTTATAAGTGTTATTCTGTTCTAAAAATTACACTTCCAAGGCGTACCTTAACCTTTAAATCATTTAAGTATTGACTCTGAATTAAGGCCTGATTGTCCTGAAAAAGGGAGAATCGCTTCCGAAACAAGTTGAATTTTTTTAAAACATAATTTGAGTTTTCAATCATAAATCAAAGTTTACATTATTTTATTTACAAAATGGTGCTACAAAGTGAATTCGAAAAATTTGAAGAAGTTTATAGCACATTCAGGTAAAAGTATGTATATTAGTTAGAACTCTGACATTCTATGTAAGAATTGAACTACTGAACAATTCAGGGATCTAACGAAAGAGAGTGAGAGGGGGCGGGGTCTAAAGTGGGTGTTACCACATCTCTTGTGAACGCTACATTGGTGAATCTGGTAGTAGTTTTTACTAAGTTTACTAACATTCTGTCATTTATTACCTATATTAAAATTGAGTGTTTTGTAAAATTTTATGTCCCCGTTTTGTATTTCGCTATTGGCAAGCTTACAAATAAGTTTTATCGTTCTAATCTAACGTAGCGTAGCGTCATGGTAGCTTCAGTGACGGTGTGTGTGTGTGATAGTGAATGTGACCCACCGCATACCTAGAGCCGTTTTTATGACCAATAGCTTCCATATCGCCCCTGCACTTTCGCAACCCAGTTTGGCATTATTTTAATGCTAAAGCGGTCATCCTCGTTGCGCCGCTGTCACTATTCGCGTCTTTATTATTAAGAATATGTACAATGTACCTAATTATTAATAATTTATTGTATGTACTTTAAATGTAATATAAAAATAAGACCTTATCAACTTTAAATTAGTTTTAATTTACGTTACTTACCTCCTTTTGGTTTGTAAAAATATTTTTCTGTAAAAAGCTGACTCAAAATAAAGTAATGTTACACAATTGTTTTAAAAATATTTTTTCAATATGTTAAAATTTATAATATTTAGTATTTATTTCATGATAAAAATAACCATTAATAATAGAAATAATCTAGCCACTTTGATAGACAACCATCTAGAAAAAACTGCCAAAAAGAGGCAAAAACTATAAAAGGTGACACTTTCTTCGTCTCACACAAAAAAATATAATCTGATTGCAATATGCATGCTTTTTTGATGCTTTTATTTATTTTTTATTGAAAAAATTATAAAAAACCAAGGAGACCCATAAAAATAACATTAAAATTCACTAGACATTAAAAAATTTACACATGAGATTTCTTAATACATAAATTAAGTGAAGTTACATTACTTCTAAAAATAACTTTCAAATTGTAAGACAACCATCTTTGTCAAATATTTTTTTAATCTGTCTGTATTCAATTATTTCGTTTGCTGAGCATTTGTTGTTTGTTGAGTTATTGTATAATTTTAACATGTTGCAAATGATTTTCGATTGTTCTATTCTTATTTAAGCTGGAATAATGTTTTAGTTTTAAGATATACGTAGGTAAGTGATGATTTTTATGTGTTTTGTAAAATTTCATGATTAATATTTCACTATCGGCAAGCTTATGTATAGGTTTTTGCTTTCCAATCTAACGTAGCATAGCGTCTTGACAGTTTCAGTGACGGAAATTTTTACATATAGGGCACTTTTTATGCTTTTTATGTCTCATCATTACTTTCGCCATTTGGTAGCGTTGGTGATGGGCCTTTCTTGTAAACAGAAAAATTATTTTTGGTTTTTATATCTCATTATTATTTTAACTCATTACCATTTGCGCCATGTAGCATAAGTAATGGATATTGTTAAGTAGTAACACAGAAAATTATCGTATTTTTACTCCCTTTATATTAACTCGTGGCGTCTGCTTGCTTACTTGCCGGCTTACCTGGTGAAAAAACTTTGGATCGATTTTTGATCCTTTTCCCGTAATCCAATGGAGCTGAAACTTGGCAAGTAGACTCGTGGCGATGATCAAGAAGATCTATCAAATTTTCGTTAAAAAAAAAAATAATTACAGCATTATTTACGATTTTTAGAAATTTTAATGTTTTTTTCAAATTGGAATCATTACCAAAGTTTGATTACAACAACGGCGGCCCGATAACGTCGCGGAATATTTTCTAAATTTGAATTACTCCGTCGGTATACAAAATAGGTACTTCACTACGAATGTCGAAAATCTAAATTGACTGACAAATATTTTTAGAATTTAATCTTCAAAGCATGAAGTGTCTTATCAAAGCTCAAAACATCTGACATTTTAGAAATATATTAAATTACTGTAAGTTTAGTATTATGTTATATGTTTTAATTCGTCTCTAAATGTTGTTATATTTTACAAAGAAAGGGAGTATAATAAAAACTTTGTTTTTATGGGTTACTTTTTTGTTTTTTATGCCTCATGACTATTTTCGCCATCTGGTAAGGTTAGTGGTGTGCATTGTTATACAGAGAATTATGTATATTTATTTCATATACCTACTCCTTGTATTACTGAGACTCCTCCCTACTGCATCTCCGATCCTCTCGCGCGACGACCCCCCGCAGGCGCCTCGCGCGTATAATACAAAAAGTCACAAAAATTAGGCGCCCTTATTTATATATTTGGGGTAGCAGGCAGTTTCCGACCTCCCTGCCCTCGCGAAGATTGATGCTCGGATGGTGTACGGATCGCCCTGTAGTCACGAAGTTGAAATATTCCCGCGCGTGACGTGACGCGGAATGACGGAGCGCGAGAAGCCGCCATGAGCGGAATCATCGGAACGTGGGCTCATAAAAATAGTGATATCAATTGTGTTAGGATTACATCGGCGGCGGCCGGGGGGCGTGTTCTGTAATCGGGCGACGTTCACTGCTTTTATGAATTTCATGTCTGAATTATTACCGATGGTCAAATCTTCTATTACAATCGAGTACAACGTTTTGACGTAACAATTTTGAAATCTGGAAAAGTTCGAAGTTTACCGGTTTTATGAATCTCATGTTAATAATTATTGACGGTAGTCAAATTTTCTATTACAATTGAGTTCAAATATCATCCCGGCCTATTCCACAGTATTTTTGACGTGAAATAACATCTTTCCTCAAGCGTGAATAGGGAAATACCGATGGAACCTATGAATATGTACTTCAGGAGTTCCTCAGGGTTCTCACTTTGGTCCCTTGTTCTTTCTTATCTTCATAAATGATTTTCTAATTTTTTGTGTGTACACATGCATGGTGCACGGCACGATTGAAAAAAAAATAAAAAACAAAATACATCGTTATAGTTTAAATACAATTTAGAAAAAGTAAACAAGAAAGTAATCAAAATAACAATTAAAAAATAAAATAAACAAATTTTTAAATAAATTAAACAAAAAAAACAATTATTTAAATAAAAAACGTACACAGAAAATTAACCTGATGAAAGGACCATGGGCTCTGAAACATATTGATTTTTTTCAATAAAAATGTCGTGTAAACAAAGTTTATTTCTAAAAATTATAATTATAATGTCACCACAAAATAATTTTGCTGTGTTTGAAGAAAAAGTACCTAAAAATTTTCTTTATATCACTACTACGAATTATCTTGGAATATTCATCAGTAATTTGGATACCTTGGACATAAATCAAAAGAATGCAGAAAAAGTTTCTACGTATTTTGTCCTCCAGAGTTGGCCAATACAGAGATCGCAATATCACTACACGTTTGAAGGGAGATATTGGAGCAATTAAAAATGATAACTTCAATAAATCGGCAATCTGCAAACATGCATCTAAAGGGAATCTTAGCCATTTCATCAGATTTGACAAGACAAAAATCTTATCAACAGAACCGCCTCATGTACCTAGATTAGTGAGAGAGTGAGTCCATTGAAATATACAAACATCTTTATTTCAATAGAGACGACAGTAACAATCTATCAAGTATTTGGCGCCTTGTTCTCACGACATTCATTCCACTTTTAAGAGACATCGCAGAAAAGCCCGAAGATGTAATTAGTAAATATTTCACACTGGCGACCTCTATCGTAGAAGTTTACACTCCATAACAAAGTGTATATAATTTACGACCTCGGAAGAAATAATCAGTTCGGCCTACATCTCCGCCGTGATGGGAAGCTCTTCTGATGAAGCTGAATAAGACTTCAGTGAAACGTCGAGATTTGCTTCTCTGTAAAATATACGGTTCGTATATAATATCCGTTTTATTGAACATTTAAATATGTCCAACGACCGTAATATTAACCTTAACTCTTTAATAACACAGAGATCATCGCAGCAGTCCTGACGGAAAATATCCGATATTACAGTGCTACACAAAATACTCAGTCGATCTATGGATTATTTTTTTTATCCGACATAAATTTGAATGTTGAACCCCATGTAAGAAGCCCGAGTTCATTAGAATAAGCTAGCATTGTTTGTTATGTTTCTCCCATCATATATACATTCATACAATGTGTCATGCATATACATATTATGAATTGTGCTGGCCTTATCATTGCATATTCTTGCATATGTTCTATCATCATTTAAAAAATCACTCCTACACAGCATCTGTTTTCTCGACACTTTTCTGTGTATTGTTTTTTGGGAGTCTGCCGTGTATATGTGATCTCTCTGGCCGACTTTTTGGATCATCATATAAAATAAATTATTTATCAACATTTTGCACATGATCGTGCTACATTGATTTTATTTTTTAATAAATATACCATCTACGGGTCATAATTGAATCTAATAGATGATCCTAGAGTGACATTAGAGTACAAATAATAATATATGCATGTTGCTAAAACAGGCTGGAGACACGTGTGATTGAGATAATGGATTTAGTTTGAAATAAGTAATATATCGATTTTTATATGTAATTTGTATCCACTCTTGCGTTATGTTCTCGTTAAAAATAAAATAAAAATGAAATGTCACGAAAATTTTTTGATTCAAATTTAACGGCTCGTCATTCGAACAGAAGGAGGTGTCGTAAATGCTCACTTTTGCTTACTTTAGATTCAATATCCTACGACCTATGAATTGATTAGATAATAAATGTAACTTAAAATCACAAAATATTTTGTCAAGAAGAAATTTTTAAAGGAATTATCTTAAAATGTTTTATACTAAAACATTGATGGTGTCATCAATTTTGTATAGAAGAAATTTTTAAAGGAATTACCTTTATTATTTGTAAAGAAGAAATTTTTAAAGAAATTATCTTTTAAATGTTTTATACTAAAACATTGATGATGTCATCAATTTTTTTAAGTATACAAATCATATATGCAGCGTTTTACATGTACATGATTCAAATAGTGAAGTAGTTGGGTGTTTAAATGAGTTGTGTCCGTTTTATCCAAATGCAAACATTTGCAAAGTTGTACAACTTTTTCGATTCCTTTGCGATAAAAAACATTTTTTTCTCTGATTGAACGCGAACAGAATATGCCGAAAGTGCTCACTTTTGTCTACTTGACATTCCATTATAAAGGAATATAATTTGATAAAATAATAAATGTTACAAAAAAGCAAACAAAATCTTGTAGAGCAGAAAATTATCATTCGAATAAAGTGATAAACCTTAACGATTTGTATTACTTTCGGAACGCATGATAAAATTTAAAAAAATATATAAATAGGTTTATATTTTTTTTATTTATGTTTTTTGTGTTTATTTCATAGATTCATAGTTCATCAATGTTTATTTTTAACGAAATTTAAAATAAATTGAATTTGAATAAATATTATTATTAAGTTCTGCGGGTTAAGCAATATTTTAAATGTGGCAGCTGTGTTCGGCTTGTAATTTGTAATCAAACAGTACTGTTTTTTAAGTTTATACATTATCAAAACTAAAACTTTTCTAAGTGCTTATGAACAAAGTTATTTTATATTAATTATTCAAACTCTTATAATAATAATTGGATCATTTATGTATATATAGCGCCGTTTTCATGAGTACTCACACAAAAAAATATATTACAAAACAACTTACTGACTTAAAAACGTATTTACTATTACTTAGTCACTATATGATATGCAAAAAAGGGAATTAACTTTAAGTTTAAAACTAATACTTATAACTAATATTTGAGAGTGCCAGGAAGAATCAGGTGTTTTCGTGGAGTGCATACTAGAATTGAAAAACATTAGGTTGTGTTGTGACGGTCTAATTATACAGGGTTATTTGTAAAACATTAATAACCTCGTAAGACTATATTCCTGCCTTGATTATGGTCGAAAATGTTATATATAGTTATGGAGACATGCGACAGCAAAGTTTGCATTTTTTTTCAATATTTCTGACTTATTTTTTGTAAAACGTTGGACTATCATTACAGTAACTCATATCGATTACGAAAAATTCATTCGTTTCAATACAAGTCAAATAAAATGATAAAAACCCTGAAAAATTCAAATTGGAATGTTTTCCAATTGGAATTCGAAGGTTTTTACATTTTTATTTGACTTGTATTAAAGGGAATGAATTTTTCGTATTCGATATAAGTTACTGTAATGATAGTCCAACGTTGTACAAAAAATAAGTC
This sequence comes from Agrypnia vestita, assembly GCA_016648135.1. Lineage (NCBI taxonomy): Eukaryota > Metazoa > Arthropoda > Insecta > Trichoptera > Phryganeidae > Agrypnia > Agrypnia vestita. Next base: position 40,903 of record JADDOH010009614.1, on the reverse strand, counting down.
AGACATATTGAAAAAAAAATGCTAAGTTTGATGTCGCATATCTTCTTAACTATTGATATTAGGTCATAATGGCTTGCATATTTTCGACTCATAATCAAGGCAGGAATATAGTCCTGCGAGGTTATTAATGTTTTACAAATAACTCTGTATATGACTGTCTAAACAAGCGCGTCTTTAGTTGTTTTTACAACTATTAATTTTGATGGCTCTCTGATACATAATTTGTAATGTATTAAGCGAACAATAAATTTATCGAAATGAACATTTTTTTTTCATTTTTTTCAGGTGCTTACAATAAGCGCCAGCCCTCAGACGTCTGTGAAGCTCTGACATTCATAAATACAAGCCTCTGCAAAATTGAAAATGTTCAAAGAAGACCCGAGTCAATGGCGTGTATCAAAACGATATATTCGTATTCGAGGCTTATTCTACAACTGGGGCAGTGAATCGAGAGTCTATTGAAACTATTTCATTTGGAAATCTGCTTTGAATCGTAAACAGACAACAACCAATCAATAATCCTTTATTTCATTTTACATTTCTTGGTCTGCTTTGCATACGCGGTAGGTAGATTCTCCATTTTGAATTTTCGCGATTTTTTCCCTTTGATTTTTTGTAAATGTAGGTCATGATGTGAGCTACGTATCCGGGCTAATATGCCAGGAGAACTAAACTTAATGATTTGACAAATGTAGCCCTTTTGTTTGTTTTTCAGGGGCGTACAGTGAAGAAAACCGGTAATCAATTTTATTTATATATTGTACTTAACCATTTTAACTGTAAATTAGTTAGTAAATTGTTAGTTTGGTTATTGAGAAAAATAGTTTTGTCGCGGAGTGGCAAGCTGAAGAAATAGCGCAATATAAAAAGGTCTTAAATTATCAACAACCTTCAAGAAACATCTACAAACGATGAGAACAGCCCAGAAGCGACGGTAACTTTCTTCTAAATACTAGAATAACCTAAGAGTTTCGATAATCCAGTGTTGGGTATAAGTAGCACGGATCTAGGTCGCTGCGGGAATCTTGTTTTGATAGATCGTTCAGTGCGAAGTGTGTCGCAGATGACGGCCAGGTGTGCCCAGTCGTGAATTGCGAGGCGGCAGATGTCGAGCGAGTACTTGCCTAAGTGGCGAAATAAATGAATGATATAAACACTATAGTCACGACCCGTTATAGTATTTTTATACTTTTTAATGTATATAAATAGTTAAATTTTAAAACTACGAATATAGAATAATTGGAGAGCGTACGTTTCATGGTTAGAATTTTTTATAATTCATTCTATTTTGGAAAATATTCACAATTATTTATTATTATCTAATGATAATGAGATGGTTTTGTAAAGTTAAATAATTAAATGAGCAGATAATAAATACCTAATAAGAAAAATATATAACACCTATTTTTGTGGCATCTGAATTTGGACCTTAGTCATGATCGATCTGCACTAAAATTAGATCCAGTCTAAACGATGACAGGTTAAGCTAGTGAAGTTTTTTTTAATTTTTCTTTCTCGTTTGAAAGAGAATTATTAAATTAATTTTTTTAAGCAGAGTTGCGAACACTAGAACAACAAGCTTCTCAAACTGAAAGAGAATTATAAAATTGATTTATATACTTTTAATAGTCTTCGTAATATTTTATTTTTGTCTACTTCCTCTTGGCAGATGCTACTCTTGGGATGTATGCCCGAATTCAGAGTCAATACTTAAACGATTTAAAGGTTAAGGCATGCTTTAAAAGTGTTATTTTATACTGAAAATATACCTTAACCTTTAAATCATCTAAATATTGACTTTGAATTTGAGCCGTAGAGATCCAACTGTCCATCCATCATTTAGGTGGCCTTCCAGGAAAACGACGACCAGGTGGGTTTTTTCCTTTTCATTACTTTTATTTCTTATATGTTATTTTATGCCTGAATACCACACACCTTCATAGTTACTGATAAACCGGTTCTATATTTTACGATGTACCGGTTAATTCATTTCTCGGTAATTTTGCATGCCCTAATTGTACTAGCTTGTACTGCAGAGTTGTGGACAGTTTATACAGAAGTCGCTTTGCAGCAAAATACAATAACCCATATCGAATAATGTTCGGAGTTTGTGTTGTTACAGTGCCTCAGAAATGTCCACACCCGGGCAAGCGCAAGGCTTCTGAACTCCGCTGAGTGATCATACTCGTATGGCTGTTACTGGTCAAGCTTTTAAAACAATTACATCAAAGTTCCCATGGGTCCATGGACCTAAAATATCTAAAAGATACGTCAAATGTAGCGTAGAGGTATCATATGAGGCTGAATCACAATGTCGTCAATTGCTCCATAAAAATTTTCTACTTCGTTCAGGTGCCGACAAATAATGCTCCAAACGGATTATAATGCTTACTTTGGCGACTTCAGACATTAGTATATTTTGTGAACACCGTGTTTTTTTCATGTTAAACAAACGGCCGCTCCGTTACAATGCAAATGGAGCATTAAATGACACTTACATGAGCACTTATGTGGAATCGACTATTATTATGATGTATTATGGTCAATACAAAAAAAAAAGTTAGGTTAGATTTAATAAATATTGAATTTTGAACGTGTAATTTTTCTGTTTGATTTGATAAAGTAATCCATGATTAATTCAATCAGCAGAACGAAACTAAAATGAACAGACATGTATAAAATCAATATTTACTGAATTTCGGGGCCAAAGCGCCCCTCATCGTGATACAACGTACACTAAAAATTAAAATTAGAAATTATAAATTGATAAAAACAAAAAAATAATATTAATGTATAAGAAATGCATCTATGACTAAGAATTAATAGGAAAATAAATTTAAAAAAGTAAATTTTTGCAAAAAGTTTAGTTACTCATAATATGAAATTTGTTAAAACACTTTTTTTAATTTATAAAATTTTAGTTCATAAAAATCTTATCTAATAATTATTTGATATAAATCAGATGTATGTTCAAAAAAAATTTTAATTTTTTGCATGTTCCAACATATTACGTAAGAATATTATCATGAGATGATATATTCTTCATGTGTGAAAATTGGAGATGATAAAAATTCATTTTATAATTTATTATGGTCTCCACCAAAATAAATTAAGATTTTAAAATGGAGAGATCGTTTCAGAAAAATCTTAATTAAATTTAAGACCCAATAATAACAATCCAAAATTAATTGTAATACAGGACTCTCAAAAACTCAATCTTGGCATCTGCCGCATCTGTTTGAAATCAATATATTGTTTGCCATTAATCAAATTTTGTAATCAATTGAAGCCCTTGAAGTTCATGACGTAGATAAAATGCTTGTCTCTGAAACAGTTTGAGATTGTGTATAATATACAATTTATAGATTTCCGAAATATTTTGAAAAAAAAGAAAAAAAATACATTTTTTTTAAAATCCCCCTTTTTTTAAATAACCACAAAATATTTAAATAATTACTATAAACAATTTACCGCTCCGGCGATATAATGCAATACGCAAAACCTGATGACGTAGGTATTTGTAGGGCGCGAAAAATATTTTTTTTGTTGGCGAAAATGAGTGTAAAGAAACTGTCTACTTCTAGTCAGTCGTCTTAGCCCACTCAGCAAGTTACACAAAACGTGTCGTTACATTATATTATAAAGAAGTATTATATTATAAAGTTACATTATAAAGTAGCAAAAACCTTACACGTGGATTAATGCCTTGATAATGAGTCGAAAATGTTCAAGCAATTGTGACCAATTATCAATACTTATGGAGATATGCAATATCAAAGTTTGCATTTTTTCAATATTTCTTGCTTGTTTCTTGCAAAAAATTGAACTATCATTACATTATCTTATATCAATTATGAATAATTTATTTGCTCTTATTAAAAGTCGAATAAAATGTTATTTTTCATCTAATAGTAATAAATATGTCACTGGGATTACTTAACAACATGAATAAACGTAAAATTAGTATCCATAATTGGCAAATGAATATCAGAAAATAAAAATACTAGTTATTTATATCACGTGTGTTTTTTCTTTCTTCTGTAAAATTTTATTTTTGCATAAATCTTTTTAATAGCCTTCATTTGTTTTTGGAAGTAATAATACCTATTTCGCGCATGACTATATATTTGAAGAAATCTAATCTGACCTACCCAAAAAGATTGACAAAATCCTATATTTCTTGATGATGATAGTAACTGCTCCTCACGAAGCTATAGTAGTGATAAATAACTCAGTGTGTAGTCAAAATTATAAAAAAAAAAATTAAATATTGCACCACGAGGTGACAAGGTGATCAAATGTTGCCCTTAACTTCACATGTAGGGCAAGAATTAAAATAAAAAATAAAATAAAAAACGATATAGCATTTCCACAAAGACAAATAGGGGTGTTGTGTGACCACCCTCCACTTAAAGCCGTCCTACAATAACCATTAAAAATCGTTGTCGTTAATTTTTCAATAACACTTTATTTTTGATACATCAATCTTAAATGTGCTTTTTATTAAAGCATAAACGTTCTACGAGCCCTCACGCTATAATGAGTATCGTTTATGGAGGTTTCGCTGGAACCCCGCCGAGCCTCGAGGCAGTACACTACTTCCCTCCTCGCTCCACATGCGATACATTAATTCATCATAAGCCAGAACATAAATCCGTTACCACTACGGCGGAATACCAGATTGAGATCTCAACATTGACTTGAAAACTTTCGGAACAAAAGGATAGCCCCTCTGATATTAACGTAATATGTTTTCATTTGTTGTATTATTTAGGTCATATCACAATTTTTTGGTAATTTTAATAAAACTTTTATTACAAAGTTGATGAAATAGAAATAAAAGAAGTCCGTGGAAGAGTTGGCATGACCAGGTTATCCAAATACTGGATCAATTAGGAGCTACGAAATTGAAAAACTTGCGGTGGGTGAACGTGATTGAGACGAGAGTTGTGTGTGAACAGAAGAATGTGGCGCATCATCCTCTCTGCCTACAGTTAGTACTCTGTCAGTTAACTAGTTAATAGATACACGAACGAAGTTTTTCTTCACCTCAATTGACATCATCACCAGCCCAAATTCAACTTCTGCGCAAAGCAAAGCCTTGCTATTAATTTCCTTCATTTTCTTTTTTGCTTTATTCTCCTCCTGGACGATGATCAATTCCGCGAGCCTTGAGTGCCTGCCACCAGTTAAATTGGCATGCGAGGGAGGGCGTTCCTGTCGCGAAACAGAAGTTGCCAGGGTGTAAATTTATTACACAGTACATAATAGTGTCCGGTGACCGGTGTCGGAACCTTTAATAGAAATTTGGTCGAGCAACACTAAAGAAACAAACCAGTAATGGCTGCCGCTCTATCAAGAGTCCTAAACGGTAATATTGGTCCATAATTTGCTTTTTCAGTTTCGCAAAACTGTAATACTTCATGGGCAACTGTTCTTGCACCACCCCGGACTGTTTTGGATGTTTTGGACATAATAATTCAGTACTTATTGTATATTAGAAATCAACATGTCACAGTTCACGCGCAAATACGAGATTGAATTGAATGACAGGGCGAGGGACTACCACCGGGTGCGGGCGGGGCGGGTTTTAGTTCCAAAGTCGCCGCACGCCAATTTACGTTGGTCAAGCTCTAGTGATGTAATTTTTCCAGAAAGTCCTAGTCACCAAAATCCAAAGATCGATCCTTTCTTGACTGTTTTGCTTTCATTCCTTATCCAAAAAGATCGTTGAGATCGTGAAATGACCCAGGAGCTTTTCACCGTTTCTCTGAGTTTAACAGCATAATGTGGCGTATAGATGTTTAGTTTTTGATGCGCATTTTCATTTCTTAACCCTATTAGAGACTATATTTTCAACATTTCAATCAAACGTCGACTTAAAAAAAGTTGCATTAACTCCTGTGTGTCGGTGATGTAACGTAGGTCTACCTGTCATACAAAATAAGAAATATCTGCCTTATTTACGAAAACTAAAACGTCACATTTTTTGTAATCATCGAATAGACATTTTTACACCAAAATTACTAAATTAAACTGTTAGGAATGTACGGATTTTTTAATTAAAAAATATTTATTCATTACTCTCGTATTTTCGGCCAGTGTGCAAGAGAGAGCAGTATATTGTGCATCGCAGTTAAATCGAGCAAGAAAGAGCACGACAATACCATACATTTCATGTAGGACAGAGATGGCGGTTGCTTGGGTTTCGGCAAAAGCAAAAACGATATAGAAAGAGTACGATAGAGTCGGGTAACACGTGCTAGACAAAGACGGAGTGCATGCGACTGAAGCGAGCAGGCGACCGCGTCGTTGTATTCAGTTGCTATTGAAACGTCGGCGGAAACGTATGCAAATTCGATTTGCCATGATTTTATAATAATTTACTAAAATAATGAAAATATGTATATTTACCTTACATAATTATATAAAGGGACCTTTAAAAAGTCTTATCTGTATTGTATATATGTATATTTTATCACATATTAAAAACTATGCCGATTTTTAATCAGGTAACGCTGTGTTACTCCACCGTCCCCAAAGTTTTTTTTTAGCACAGTCTTTTAAGAGTTAAAACGATGGATAATTGTGTAATAACTTAATAATTTGTTTTAAAATCGTAGTTCATGTTGTAAAATTTACAAATTTGCAATAAAACTTGTTCTCATTGAAATATTTAATTTATTATTCTTCGAGAGGCGAAGCATCGAGGTCTACGGTACGTATATCAATACGTCTCCGTTACCTGGATGTTCTCGGGGTTTATGAAAGGCGAGGAGTGGAGGGCTCGCCTTGAAACGACCGAAATCTACCCCAAGCTGTAGTTTCATGATTTAATTGGAGTCTTCTTGGCTTTTACGCAAAATTCAAGGAAAAAGTTTTATTTTTGTACACACATAGTAACACAGAACACGCACATCATGATGGTTTAGGGAAATATTGTATACAGAAAAATAAACATACACCACGTGGATTTCTCGAGAGAAATATGACAATTTAGACTCCATGATGTAAACAGAAGAGAAAAGCGCTAGACTAGTTGAAATTCTTGGTGATATTGACGATAAATTGCAGGCATACTTTAAAGGCGCTTTTGAAGTACAACTTCATCAACTCACTAACGAAGTTAAAGAATCTTCTTTATTGTCTCCACTTTATCTCGTTCATCTGGGTGGCAACAAAGCTCCACTATGTTCTAGTCCGGGTGTCCGGTAGTCTAACCCTTTGACGTATCTTTATCTTGGGACTGCAACTAACTATCCATGTTCCCCATGGTCTTTCCAGTTCAGTATCGGTCTCCATATTCAAAGTTTTGTTAATCTTCCTCTCTTTTCATTAAATATCCAAATCGTTTTTTTTTTTTCAGGAAAAGTTCTATCCTTCAAGAACCACGAATAAAAACATTTTGTATTTTGTCCTTCTTGTCCGTTTTCTTTATGCTTTCCCAACACCCACTATTTTATAAACCTTGCTCTTTAAACTGTAATAGAAATCGTTTATATTCCAGCCAAAGAATCAAATTGGCATAAAGTGAAATTATACATAGCGTGTAAAATAACAAAATGACAGGAGGTCTATAGGGAAATAAGTTCTTCGTGATAAAAAAAGTTGTACAATCGGCTAAGTAGGTTTTGAGTTAAATTTAACAGCCACCAAAAGAAGTGATGTACACTCGAGTTTTCTTCGTTGAGTTCATAAGTTTCTTTGCCCTGAATCTAAGTATTCAGGTATTACTGATTGTTCTTTGGTCATACCTTACTGAATTTTCTCATTTATATAAACCAAAAGATCCGAGTAAAAAACTTATTGTTATATGCACGAATGCCAAAATTCATTATCAAAATAAAATGAAGAGTATGAGTATGCATTTTCCATATTCCAAAAAAAAAAATACAAATATTTTTCCGACTCCCTTTGTGCGATCAGATTTTCATTTATTTTTTCGGTTATCTATTTTCATCTTAATCATAAAATGACAGAATATAATTATAATCGGTTTGATGAATCCGCCGCGGAATTTTCATCACAATCCCAAAAAAGCATTTTGAAAAATGATCAATTTCAGATATGCGTGCAACAACGTTGAAAAAATGTTGCAACAGAGTTTTTGTCCGAACAATATACGTTGCGTACAATAGAATAGATTACAATCGCGAAAAATTGTCTACTTCATTGAGAGTGATGTCGAACGACCGGAAAATATATCGACGGGGGCGGCCGGCTGGCGTAATTATGTATGAGAACAATAAATTTTCATCAAAATTGAAGGGGTTTCCCTTTTATAGCTCTCGGGGTGATTTGTCTCCTTTGTTAATTGCAACGTTTTGCATCGCGCACGCCATAAACGTATTTATATTTGTTCAATGGCCATAAATAAATCTTTGGAATGGGCTGTTATGAATTTTCATCCATTTAATTACGAGCAATATAGTCACATACACACATTCAAATCGCACAATTACAACGGTCATTATGGTAGCTGCTGGAAGGGGTGTAGGTCCGCTGACAAAAATTTATACATGTCCGTTTGTCATCGATTCGTAGTAGAGGACAGGGGTGTATTATAATGAGTCTACTACCTGCCGTGTATGATCTTTGGCTCTGAAGCCCGCCGCTATCATTTTTCACGCGTATTCTCTTCATTTCTCATTTGCCAGCTACTTTTTAAATAATCGTTCTACTCAAGCTTTACAATTGCGACCTACTATACTGAAAATTTTTCACCACCTCTTCGTGTTGTTAAGAGTCCTTACCTATTCTGTTTGATAACAGAAAAGCATTTGAAAGATTTTTGACTCGGCTTAAGATTGCTTGAAAATCACTGAAGCACCAATTTCAATAATTTTCTGAAGGGTTTTCAAATAGTTACTTATCTGAAAGGTTTGAAAACTGGTTGATTTATATCACCTACTCATTTATACGGTTCTAACATAGCTTTAAGGCCATACCTTTGCGTGATGAGTTAACCCATAAGTTAATGTGGAATTCATGGAATAAAAAGGAATTCAAAATATCTTCCATGGTATAATCCTGCCATTATAATCAAAGAAAAATCAAAATATTTTAATAAATATAAGATATTAAAAAACCGATCTAACTATGACACACTATCTCTCCTATGTAAAAGGCATAAGGATTTAAGTCGCGAAAGCAAACCTCGTTACTTAAAAAATATCGAATATGAAATATCATCAAATCCGAAAAACTTGTGGAGCTACACCAAATCTTCTAATAAATCTCAAGGTTTTCCAAAATGCATGCACATAGGAGAGCTGAAAGCTAATAATGTAACAGACATTGCAAATTTATTCTCCGAATATTCAGTTCTGCTTTCAGTAAGCCCACCGACACACCCCCTTGTGCCCTTGACCTTATTGACCAAGCAAACCATACATCTTATATAAGCAGCATTGAAGTGACACAGAAAATAGTCTTAAAATACCTAGAGGAAATTGATATTCACAAAGGTGCTAGTCCCGATGAAATACCCGCCATCTTCATTAAACGATGTGCGGACAATCTTTCCCAACCTCTCTCATTTTCAACCGTTCTCTCACAGAATGTACAGTCCCTACTATCTGTAAGTCTTCATTCTTATCTCCCATCTTTAAGAATTGAAAAAGAAATGATGAAAAAACTACAGGCCAATCTACAAACTTTTTATATTAGATAAAATTTTTGAAAAAATAATCTATGATCAACTGTATGCTGCTATCAAGCTGAACCTGAATACTAATTTAACACTAACTAACTAACATGGTTTTGTTAGTGGTAAATCTACAAACACAAATCTTTTAACTTTCATAGAGTACTTCTAAGATAACATGGATTACAGAATAGAAATGAACACTATCTGTACAGACTTCAGCAAAGCGTTCGATAAGGTTAATAACTAAACCTCGCTTAAGGGGGGAGTAAGGTTTTTAACTTTTTTTTTTTGCATTTTATTTTTAATTTTTTAAATGAATGTATAACATCGCAAGAATATTGTATCAAAATTTCAAGTCAATCGGAGCATAATTGACGAAATTATGAACATTTGAGCGATACTCAGACTGATTTTCTATACCTGCTCGGGCAGCTAAGAGACGCGCTCACCTGAGGACTACCGGACGTGCTATTGTATTGGAAGAGTTTTGCGCGTAGACAAGAACAAAAATATGCTGATGATGAAAGCTCTTTGCTGTGTGAACATGGCATCGACGATTATGTGTAAGTATAAAATAAGTGTTGAGTTTTATTTTGAATTTTACAGTGTGCAAAACTTTAAAGCGTTTTCCCCACATCTCACGTTTTCAAAGTCGGTGTCCATCATAACTTCAAAACTACTGCACCGATCCTTTTGAAATTTTGAACACTATTTCTGTACATAATTTACGAGGTAACGCTCGAGACTTTTTTTCAAATATGATATTAATTTTTATTTTTTAATTACAAATTAGTCGATATTTTTCGCAAAAAATCGCGTTTTTCCCTTCGAAGTGTTCCAAAAAATTGAAATTTCAAAAAACACTCCCAGCGTTACCTGGAAAAATTTATTATCTAACGAATGAACTTTGATTTTTTGATTTCAGATGATCTAGCACCAAGTTATGATGGACACCGCAATTCTACTTTTTTCCGAGACACGTCCGAATAATTGCTGCCGTTGCCGTATTTTTTAATATTTCTTCTTGAAAATTTTACACAATATTCTTCAAATGTCATACTTTAATAAACTATTAGTTTTAATAAAGAAATTTTAACTGTGTCGTCACAAAAAATTCACAAAAACATTTAAAGTTTTTTTTATTCATTATTAAATTTATACGTATTTTCTATTATTATAGATCGTGCCAAGCCTTATACAGCTTGTCGGTACGATTCTTTTCCATTTTCTTGCATAAGTACATAGCATATTCAGTTATAGGTATAATTTACAAAGGATAAAATATATATAAAAAATAATAATATTATATGAACATAACATAACTTAAAAATAAACTTGGTAATGAGTAATATGTAATCTTTATCGCTGTATATCTTCCTATATCTCCAACCATAGTCAAATAGCAGTGATTTCTGGACTCAAATCCAACACTGTTGCTGTCACATCTGGAGTTCCTCAAGGAAGGCTGTTGGGACTCTTATTATTCAACGTTAATGTCAATGATGTTGGCAATTTTTTCCTTAACTCCCAAACCATATTGTATACAGACGACATGAAAATTTTTTCACCCATACCTATAGTCAATCGAGAACTGAAAGAAGCTGCAAGATGATCTATATCGTTTGAATGCATATTGCATTTCCCAATGTCTTGAAATAAATGTTTCAAAATGTTCAGTACTACGCTTTGCCAGAAACAAAAAGGTACTCATTCATGAATACTCAATCAATCATCTACCGCTACCTACCAAATTTGAAGGCAGGGACCTTGGCGTTATACTTGATAGTAAATTGACTTCTAATAACCACATAGACAACATGGTCACTCACGCTTCATCTATGCTTGGTTTTGTCATCCGTGTTAACAAACAGTTCAAAGATATTAGTACTTTCAAGACATTATATTTCTCATATGTTCGTAGTATTTTGGAATACGCTTCCCAGATATGGAATCCAGGCTACATAGTACATAAGAGCAGAATTGAAAGCATCCAACATAGATTTTTAAAGTACCTTAACTTTCGTTTGTTTTGATCTCATTTTAGCAATGAAGATGCTAAAAAATACGTTAACATACAGACTTTAACTTTCTGTAGAAATATAATGGACTCTGTAATGTTATTTAAAATCGCACACAATTTAGTTGATACTCCTGATCTCCTTCATCGTCTATCGTTCCATATCTCAAATTGTAACAGCAGATAGTCATCTACTTTTTATCTTCCTGTTTGCAAGGCCAACTCTAAACAAAACTCATTCATCTATACATCAACAAATTTATTGAACGTAAATTACAACCACACAGACATTTTTAACTCGATTATTCGAGACATTAAACTAAAATTAACTTCACAACGCACCCTAACTAGTTGACTTAATTTATAATTTATATTTTCATATACTCCCATACTTCTTTTCTTTATCCTAATCTTACATCCCACTCCGCCCTTCCACCCCCTTATCAATATATAATGAAACTATAAAGTGTCGTAATGTCACACTTTGCTAATTAATATCTTTAATAATTAATTTTAAGTGGAAAGTTTATAATTGGCATAATTAACTATTTTTTATCTCTTGTATGTTAATTTAAGATTTGCTGTTAATTTTTCCTAAAATAAATAAATTAATACCATAAATAAACAAAGCCAAGTGGTCGGCCTAGAGTTTACTAGATTTCTCTAAGATAAATGTTACCCAGCTTAGCTTTGTAACCCAAAAGATACACGTGTTTCATATACAGATTTGGAAGTGGTGTCTCTTCTGGGTAAGATTGCGTTTTTTGTGGCAGGTTTCCTTGGAGAGCCGGCTTTTTGATCAGTGATTAGAGTAATAATTAAGCAAAAAGAATAGATTTTTACAAAAACGGTTGTTTTGGTATGGTATGGAAACGTATGGAAAAAAGAATATTCGGTAATAATAGGTCATCAATGACACTTTATATGTCTCTTGGAAGATTGAAAATTGAAAATTCTGTTTTATTGACAGGGCCGATATTCGCATCGGAAATTTGTTAAAAAAAATATTACAAATAATGTACAAAATAATACAGAAATCGTATTAGTCAATTTGATGGGAACATTTAGATAATTTTTTTTTTGAATGAATTACCAAAAATTCATTATAAATTTAAATTTACATTGTCAACATATTGATTTATACACAAAAATAAATATACGTATGAAATTACACAACCCAATATCGCTCGTTAACAATTAACACTTCTCATCATCAAGTTTAACTCCAACATATCACTTTGGTTCAAATGTTTGGACACTTTACTTCTCATGGAACTAACACTCGATCCACCGATTCTTATGACATTTGTGAAAAGAACAAATTTAGCAAATATTAAAAAAAAAAGACATTTATATTTTTAAATTTTCAAAGCAAGAAAACACTTTGTGGCTTGATATTATTTTTAAAATTTAATTTATATTACTATCTAAGAGTCTGATTAGATCGGTGTTAGAATTTAATTACTCCACTTAAAAAATATTGAGGTGTTATCAGCAGCTGCGAAATCTATGTAGATATACTACATCATGAGAAGAATTATAGATGTCGCCAGATTTGGAACGAATATACAACTTTCAAAATTTTGATAACCTCTTAATGTTCTGTTGGATTGCTATCTTTGCTTTTATACCCCACATATTACGCATGCTTTAATGCCGATCGATAAGCTCATCTTGCTACCTGCAATCAGTTTTTTTGGCAATTTTGAAAAACATTTTGAGATCTTTAAGAAGGAATAATTTGGGTACTTGTCGCGTTTCGTATTCCCAGCGGGTAGGTAAGAAAGGGTGTGAACTCGCGCAGGTCTCACAATTCGCTCAGATATTACAGTTCGCCCCGAGCTAAAAAGTTGCGCGGCGTCTCGCCCGCCCTGGCGCTCATTTACGGCCGCCCTCGGGGGGCTGTTTTCTCAAAGGGGCCGCGGCTGGCTGCTTACAAGGGAAGTTCTTGTCTTGTAAACCTTGTTCCTTCGCACCCCGCGCGGGGAGACAAGAGACATTACCGGCTATAAAATGTACCCGTAATGATATCCGAGCGGATCGAGGCGCATTATGGACATGCTGAGACTCAGACAGATGTCGTCTTCGCGTGCCAAAAATATTTTGTACTTTTATCAATGATTTTTTTTTTAATTTTCTAGCGACGGGAGACAGGAAAGTGAAATAGATTGAAGAATCGGAGATGCAGCTGGCGTTCTATGTTCTCTATACAACAAATGGGGACCCACCACCTCCCAGGGCCGTTCTATGAGCCGGCGGCTCCCATATCGGCCCTGCTCTTGCGTCGCCAGGTTGACATTTTTCTTATTTAAAACCATCCCCGTGCGGCGCCCGTTCTCTATACAGTGCGGTGATGTGAAAATCCGAGCTAAGTTTCAAGACAAAACTGACTGTTTTCAAATTTATGTATAGGCCCACCCTAATATATGACCATCAAATTTGGATCCTGACGGAGAGTGTGAGGATCCAGGTTACCGAGATGAGTTTTCTAAGGGGGGTAGCAGGAGTCACACTGATGAACATGAGAAGTGCCGACATAAGGCACACACTCAGCATGGAGCCTCTACTCCTACATATAAAAAATCACAAATTAGGTGGCTTGGACATGTGCTAATAATGCCAGAGGAACGAATACCAAGAAGAATCCTCTTGGTAATCCCGGAAGGAAGACGGCCGGTGGGTCACCCCAGGTTGAGCTGGGAGAAGCAATAAAAAAATATATATGAATGGGTCTGGAGTAGTTGACTCATGCAGAAGCAGCTCAAGACAAGGGAACCTTGTCGAGTCTTTGGACCCCCGACCCTAATAGGTCAAAGGGATGAAGATGATGATGATGATGTATCAATATTTTGTACATGCTTCGTTTGCATGTTTCCTATCTTGGTGGATGCAGTGTAAAAAAAATCACCTTGTGGGAATATTTGTGTTCTGTTTCACTAAATAACAACCTTACCTAACCTTATGTAATCTTATCAAAAATATTTTTTTTATGTTTTAATGTTTAGTATGCCCTGTACTCATATATTTCCTTTCCCTATCTGCAAAATTCTACTCGGATTCCGTGTAAAATACGCCACCTTACGTAAATACGTCTGCCATCGAGGCATCTCTTCTTTATTTCTGTCTTGTGGACATAAACCCTTTATATTAAAATAATCTATACTCATACATAAAGAGGTAAAGTTTGTAAGTTTGGATGTATGAGGTAATCTCCGAAACTACTCATCCGAGTTCAAAAATTCTTTCATCAAAATTTAGAATCCCTTTAAAATGAAACGGTTTTTCGCGGTGACCTATTTTACAACAGAATTCGACGAAAAAATGTCGAACCATGCAATTTTTTCAAACGCTCCCTTAACGGTAAAGGTTCCAAAAACACGAAAATTTGTTAATTTTTTGCCTGGGGCATTTTGCTAGAACAGCTGTTAACTTTACATGAATTACATCATTACTTAATTTGATTTCGTATTTGCATTACTAACTGGGCGGCTAATTTCACTTTCAACGAGTTAATTTTAATTGGTTTTGAGTTACTAACATTTCTGAATTTATAACTTTCTTGCTCTACAAAACTAATCGTGTGGTTAAATCCCTAAACTATCGTGATCTTTTAATAATAATGAAAATTTACAATGAAGTGAAAAGAAGAATTCTGCTGTTGCTGCATATTATAAGTGTAATATATCACTATTTGTTCCATTTTCACTTTGTCCATCACTGAACATTCTAGAACTCGTTAATTTTCATATTAAAAATTACTTTTACCTCTGAAAAATCAGTTTATCCACTAAAAATCTTTTTAATTTCTCTCAGTTTTTAAAATATATAAATGTTCTATTTTTCATTGAGGATGGTATTTTATTTTTTTGTTATAATAAAGATTAATGAAAATTCTACCCTACTGATTATTTTTGCATCAAAAAGATCTGTATATAATATAAACTGAGCAGATAAAATATTAATTAAACAATATCTCTGTTGTTGAAATATCGTTCCGGATTTTTTTAAATTGGCATTCATAATAATATTTAAATTAATAACTATAAAGAAAAGAATAGGTATGTGGTTAGGGCACTCACCTCGTGATCCGAAGAACGCGAGTTTGAATCTTACTCCAGACCAGCAAGTTAGTCCTATTTTCATAGCACAAGCGTTTAGCTGAGTTTGAAAATAGTAAGAATATTGATATGACACGTATTCCTTGTTCGCATCTCTATTTTTTTTAAGTAAACAAAAAAAATATGCACGACTTCGGGATACAGAGTGTGCTGAAAAGAACTTAACAGAAAGGAACTACAAAAAGAAAATATATGTGTAGTAACACTCTCAGCATAGATTTAAAATTAAAATGATATATATAGCTAGTTCCTTCAGATATTTGAAATAAGTCAGACAAAGAATATATTATATTAAACTCTATTTTTATACTATAATAATTCTATACTATAATAATACTATAAAAATAACTAAAAACAACTAAAAAAAAAAAAAAAAAATTTATAATGTATGGTCGATATGAGGGTTAAATCGGTGAACGTTGCTTTGTATAAAGTGATACTTAATCCAGCTAATACAGGTCATAAGACCTATGGACACTTTATAAAGACTTCCATACATGTTTCCCATATATAACTGCGATATTTTTTGTTACGAATGAATGAATAGATAATGACTTCTTAAATTTCAATATAAATTATTGAATGATATCGACGAGTAGTTTTCATCTTTAAACGAACAAACATCTAAGGACAGCAGTAGTAACAGGATGGGATATGTATATGTATACTCTAGTTTTTTTTTAATCTTTTTGGTTATGCGTAAATTATTTTAATTTATTTTTAACTAACCCATGAACCCATTTTTTCATAAAAAATATCTTTATACATAGTTAAAATTCATCAATTTTCATCAAGAAATTCATTCAGAAAGTGTCTTCTTTGGCATTTCAATATTTTTTAATTTAATATTTTATTGAATAATATACAAATTTTCCACCTGCAATTCTTCCAATTTTCGGACACATTGTGCCTCAAAATTACAGCAGACTTTATAAATAGAGATATTTAAAAGAAACAAAAATGGTCCAAAAAAAACATTGGATTTAAAAGACCAAACAATAGCTCGAAGAAAAACTGAAAAAAAAAGAAAAGGAATAAACCCAAAGAAAAATAAAATCTTAAAGGGTACTTACAAGGTGGATGGAATGGTCCCTGGAATCAGATGTGAGGGTGACCTTTAATCGAGATTTGTGAATGTGCATAAAGAATCATGTCTCTGAGTTGCTTCTTCTTGTTCTTTTTTTTTATAAAAATTTTCAGACAATTTTTGATAAGACCAAAATAAAATCTAAAGATTACGAGCGAATCGGAGGCGAAAGCGGAGAGATTCGAAAAATTGTATACTATGTTTGAGTGGATTATTGCAACTCTGAGACACACTGCATGTTTTTTTTTTGAAGATTGCTTTAATCTCTTAGATAAAAATATATTAGTTAACTTAAAATAGTAACATTAGTTAAGTATGTCAGTAAAGTTAACAATATACAGATGATTGAGCAAGTAACACGAGGATTTAGAACCTCTGCTAAACTATGAAGTGAATAAATGCGAAAACTTTGGGTTAGAACTTAACATGGCTTAGACAAAAACACATGCTCGATACTAAATAACGCAGTTGATAACGAAAATCTTTAAATTGATAGAACGGAATTACAGAAGGTACAAAGTATTTTTTATATATTTAGGCTGCAATGAAAATGATAGATAGGATTCTGCAGATGAAATCAAATATTTTATTAAGCAAGTTCATGCAACCTTTATCCGTATGAAAAAATATTTTGCAGCCATGACCTCAACCTTCGATTACAAATATGAATGATCAGATGCTACGTGGTCTCGATATTATTTTATGGGATGGAGGTATGGACGATTACCGAAGAATTGATAAGGCAACTTGAAACATTAGAGATGTGGATCTACAGAAGAAGATGGACTAATTATATTAACAAAGAATATGTTGTGGTTCGGATGAATAAGAAAAGTAAGTAATCAAAAGAAAAAAATTTGAAAACTTCAATATCTCGGACACCTGGTAAAACATCCAGAGAAGTACGAGGTCCTGAGATCCAGGGAGAGATTGCCGGAAGTCGGAGTCCTGGAAGAGGAACATCATGGCTGAAAAATCTTAGACATTGATTTCGTCGGTCTGAAGAACATACAAGTATTACAGAGACGAAACTACTGATATGGAAAATATATATGGAAGACTTTATAGGGCGACGACAGGGCTTAAGACTTCATGATATAATTGGTTAATGTTGCATTATGTAAACTGTCAAAGTAAAAATCACTGTAGCCAGCTTATACCGGTTAAAAATTATACTAGTTATTAAGCTAATATTTTATTTAATAATTAAATAGGTAGGTATATACCGCTTGTTTACATTTTTTGTTCTGTGTACATCAGATTTCGTAAACAAATTAAAATTTTGTTTGTATATCCGATCTGAGCAATTTTAAGGGAAAAAATGCGCAGGGGCTTATTTAGAGATTTAATTTAAATACAACACACTTACAATATTTTGCCATTAAAAACTCAATTCACATCAAAGCAACGAACAACCTTCGAATATTTTTTCACCTCGCGATCCAATAATATGCTTTATTCACATCAATTTTAATTCAAATATTCCGCGGAGGTGGTGATGTACCACAGCCGCCCCCACCCCTGGAGCTTCAGCGGATCTGGGGGATGAATTTATCCCGCGATTTTTTATACCGGAAATAAAATAAACCAATCGGTTATGGCAAATATCCGACGGCGGTGTACGTGACGTAAGAGAATAATTTCTCCTCCTGCAATCCACCCTTCCATCCCGTCGATACTTGTTTACATTTAAAAGCGGATAGAAAATTCCCTGAAAGATATCAAATTTAATATACCTGTAAATTATACAGATAAATCATCATTTTATTTTTAAAAAATACACAATCAGGAATATCTTTGGTATTCTAGATAATTCTAGATAAAGATATTCTAGATAATAAAAAAACTAACCCATAAAAACCAAGTTTTTATTATACTCCCTTTCTCATTTACTAGTTGAAACAGGTTTCGCGCTTACTCCACGCGTCGGACTCGAGTCGGACGACCGACGCTACGAAAGGGAGTAAGTAATTAAAACCGTTAAAATTTCGAAAAATCCTAAATTATACCTTAATTCTTTAAAAATTTAATTTCATAAATCAATAAGAAAAGACATACAAAAAAAATCAAATTAACGAAAAAATATTTAAATGCCACCGGGACTCGAACCACGGACCTCACATTCTATCCGGAATGTGGGGTCCGTGGTTCGAGTCCCGGTGGCAGTTAAATATTTTTTTTGTTAATTTTAATTTTTCTGTATGTCTTTTCTAATTTATTAATAAAAATTGTTCAATAATTCACAGAACTTTGTTCTGAAATTGCAACTTCACAATAAGAATGTGTTTCCTTTAATAATAATGAATATTTATTATTAATAATTATGTTAGATCATTTTTATCGTCGCCACGAGTCTGCTGCAAAGTTTCAGCTCGATTGGGTCACGGGAAAAGGGTTACAAATCGATCCAAATTTTTTCGGCAGACAAACGACAAGCAGATCAGCTGACAAGCAGACACTACGAGTTCAAAGAAAAGGAGTAAAAAGGGATTGTTTCATCCTGGATTCCAGCGTGTATTACTCAAAAATATTTAGGAATCAATGCAAATTATAAATTTGATCATAAAATTGGGTGAAAAACATAAACTGTATTACTTCTACGTGACATTTATTACAATTTTATATTTAACTACTCAAGTTTTGAGAGTATCAGAATCGCTCATAGACAGGTAAAGAATTAAAATTTCTTCAAATAGAGCAAAATGATTTTGTGGTGACATTATTAATATGATTAATAGGAATATATGTACTTTGTTTTCACCACTTTTAATTTAATTTAATTTCTTGAAAATACCAAAATGTTCAAGGGCCAAGGCCAAGGGTCTCTTCACCGGGATAAAACGTATATATAACAAAACAAAGTATATTCTTATTAATTATATTAAAACTTCATGTCAGTGAAACTGTAATCATTTTCTTTTTTGTTTCCTTTAAACGCTTCAACAGTCCAAGAGGGCCCAATCACTGAAGTCGTTACATCACAAAATTGCCCAAGCCTGAGTAAATCACGTTGATTTATTGTGACTTCACTGGGAATCGAACCCGGAACCCTTGCTGTTAGAAGTTTATGTTATGCCAACTGGACTACGATTGCCACTTAGGTATAAAAGTGCATAATAGATTATGATTTGAGTAAAATCACGTAAATGTATTTAAATAATAAATAACTAAAAAAATTATTCATATTAAATGTTAAACATATAAAAAGGTGATTGAAGTTCCCATATCAGAATGTCCTGGATTTGGGATCCATTCGAGAGACAAGAATTTTTCATTTCTAACTGATCCGATTTTTTATTTCTAAGTGATCCGTCTTATTTATTTAAATTATAATCTGGTCTTAAAGTAAGTACTCATAGGCTTATTACAATACCAACAATCAGGTATTATGGTGCATGAATAAGTTACGAGAATAAATAACAACCATCAAACGAAAAAAGATTATACAAGTATATATGTTTTACTCATTGCACTACAGTGGACCACTGACGATTCTGTTACAAGTAAAAAAAAATCATTACTACAATATAATATATAATTATAGATGCTGAGATGGTTTGGTCATGTAGAACGCAAGGATAGGATGGTTAAGAAAATATATGGGGCGAGTGTTGAAGGCAACAAGAATAAAGGGCATCCACGAAAGACCTGGAACGATCAGATACTACAAGGATGGCCCTATTAACAGCCTCAACAATCGTAGAGCATGCATGAGAAGATGTATGAATGAAGCCGATACAAAAGTAGTGTGCCAGAATACAGAAATATGGCGTTCTATACTCTGCCAATCCCTGTGAAAAAACGGAGTTATGTTTGGTTAGTTGTTTTGTTTAGTAGATAAAATTTATTTTATAGACATTATTTTATAGACAGGGAATGAAATAATATTAACAAGGCACCAAATAATATTAATTTTCAAAATAATAATATTTTTTTATAAAATTAATTATACGCAAAATAATATTAATTTTCTTGACTTGAATAAAAAAATTAAGACATGAAAAAACACTCCATAAGGTAAATGTTTAAATTGGCTTGCAAAAGATTACAATTGTTCTTAATTAAAGATACTGAGAATAACTGTACTTAAAAAGACATATAACTTGAAAATTAATAAGACAAATTGTACAGCTTCATGAAAACCTTGTACAAAAATCCCGTAAATTTTTTTAGGCATTTATAAATTAGTTATTCAAAACAACAATATTTCAATGACCGTGAACATGATAGCTTGCTATGGTGGATGTGTTTGAAAATGAGACAGTATTAATTTCACAACAAAATAATATAATATGCATAAATTAATAAAGAAAATAAAATGTATAAATATTAGGTCCTTTCATATGAAATTGGCGTTTTGCCGTACTGGCAAATTTGATCTCAAATATCTTCTCTTTGGTTAAGAATTCCAAATCCAAATTTATACAGATATTTACTCATGTATTTGTGTTTTGAAAATTATAATTTATTTGTTTTTTTCCCAATTGTTTTTTTCTTTGCGTCACTCAGTTTACAAAATGAAAAACTTGAAATATCGCGTTATTTACGAGTACGAGTTTCACCGTAGCACCAGTGCTGCAGAAACGGCTCGAAGGATTAATGATGTGTATGGCGACGGTGCCGCAAAACAAAATACAGTGCGTTTTTGGTTCCAACGTTTTCGTTCTGGAAATTTCGACCTGCAGAACAAGCCCCGTGGACGGCCGGAGACCAAAGTTGATAATGAAAAATTGAAGGCTATTGTGGAAGCGGATCCATCGCAAACCACATCCGAGTTAGCTGCAGGCTGCGGTGTTAGTGATAAAACTGTTTTAATCCACTTGAAGCAAATTGGTAAGGTGAAAAAGCTTGAAAGGTGTGTACCTCATGAATTGAGTGAAGCAAATCAACAAACGCACGTTGACTGCTGCGTTGCATTACTCAACCGGCACAATAATGAAGGGATTGTAAATCGAATCATTACCTGTGATGAAAAGTGGATCCTGTACGATAATCGGAAGCGCTCATCGCAATGGCTGAACCCTGCCGAACCAGCCAAACCATGCCCCAAGCAAAAATTGACTCCAAAAAAGGTACTTGTGAGCGTTTGGTGGACTAGTGCTGGTGTCGTTCACTACAGCTTTCTTAAATCTGGCCAGACGATTACGGCAGATGTATATTGTCAGCAACTGCAAACTATGATGGAAAAGCTAGCTGCTAAACAACCGAGGCTGGTTAATCGCTCTAGGCCACTGCTGCTTCATGATAACGCTAGACCACACACTGCACAACAGACGGCTACCAAATTAGAGGAGCTTCAATTGGAATGTCTAAGACATCCACCGTACTCTCCGGACCTTGCCCCAACAGATTAACATTTTTTTCGAAATTTGGATAACTTCTTGCAAAGGAAAAAATTCTACTCCAATGGGGCAGTCCAAACCGCCTTCAAAGATTTTATTGATTCCCGTCCGAATGGTTTTTTTAGCAAAGGGATCGATGAACTACCCATGAGATGGCAAAAGTGCATAGATAGCAATGGTACATACTTTGATTAAATAAATATATTATAATAAAAAAAATCGGCTTTATGTTCCTCCAATACTAAACGCCAATTTCATATGTAAGGACCTAATAAATCTTTTTCGACCCAAAAAAATGGTTATCAGTGGAATCATTAACTAATTCTTGCAATACGAGAATTTTCTAAGCATAGACTTATTCGCAGACATGAAGTATATTCTTAATATAAAACTTAATATAATGAATTCATAAGCTTAAAGCCAACGTACAACGCTCGCGCACACACACACGCCACAACACGCTCATATTTTCATAATATTTTATATTATAATATTTTCAACACTACTACACGTCGGTACCTCACGTGAGTTAGTCATATACGTTTTAATACTAAAAACTATATATAATACTCATGTCGTTTAGTACCTTAGTTAAAACAAAAAATGACGCGGCACTTAATGCATTGATACCGTATCATTACCATATAACTAGGAATTTAACACAGATAGGACTTCAGTGCAGTGTTTAATGTATTGGCGTAGGTATATAGTACTAACACGTACTAATCTGTACATTTATCTCAAAAAAAATATTTTTGGCACATAGCGCTTTATTCTTTTCCAGTATTCATTTATTTTTTAACGCGTTTTTATTTTAGTTTGAGGTTTACTGACATTTCATCATACATTTCTTTAATAGGGTTACAAAATTAAAATGAGCATGGAAAACCATACACATATACGCAATATTATTTTGTACCACTATTAGAAGAAAGGATGAAAAGCTGCCGAGTCATTTCGCATTCAAATTGAGCACTTCAGAAAAGGAACAATTAGCGAAAGGACATGTCGAGAAAGGTCTGTTCGTTTCAAAGCTGGTGAAAGACGAAAAGTAAGGAAAGGGTCGATTTTCAGATTTTTGATGACCGGGCATTTCAGCGGCTATGGAAGAGGACGAAATTTGCAAGCCCGAATTCAGAGTCAATACTTAGATTATTTAGAGGTGAAGGTTCGCCTAGAAAGCGTTATTTACAATACAAAATAACACTTTTAAGGCGTACCTTAACCTTTAATAAGTATTAACTGAATTCTGGCATGAGTGAGTTAAAAAAATTGATAGATATCCTATAATGGGTGGAAATTGTGAACGTTACATTGTGTAAAGTGATCTCTTAAGTCATTTGTACGATAGTTTCTTAAAGGAACCGAAGACTTCCTTGCCTACTTTTCCTTAAAAAAAATAATTTCACCTCTATGAGACATGTACAATATCTTGATTAAAAAAATATTAAAATTATTGTATGAATGGTAGGTATATAATTGTGGATTATAGGATGTATTTATTAATATTTACCAATTATTAACTATAGAATGCAGTAATAAATTTAAGGTAAAATTAAAAAATTAATTTAAGGTACAACTGAATTTAAAAAATAAAATAAAAATTAAGAAATTCCAGGAACAACACCGACTTTTTAACTATTTTATTAACTCATCAACGAATTAACTATTATGCCTTTTCACACCGACTTTTTAACTATTTTATTAACTCATCAACGAATTAACTATTATGCCTTTTCACATCAGGGGTAAGAGAGAGGATATAACGCTACATTTTTTAACCTAGTACATCACTTTTGCCTCGTCCGTTTTCATATGTACATCTCTTGTATATTCGGCTTTTGAAGCTAATTATAGATAACAGGGCTGTCATTCAATATTCTATCGAAGCTCAAATATTTTTATGGACCAACTTGTATGGTTCCTGGAATGAGACTCGAATTACTAACCATTAGAGCATTTTTATCACTAAACCAAAAAGCACGTACAAACTATATCTCTTCTTCAAATATAATTAATTATTCACGATTAGTATTTAGATTCTACGAATTTCGAAATGGAATTACTAAAATTAACATAATTCCCGCTACATTGTATCAATAATAATCACCTCCCCTACAAAATGTTCATTAATAAATTAGGCAAATTCCTAAGGAAATAGCTCAAAATCCTCAATGACTGCCGATATATGCAAATCCTCTTCACTATGATCACATCAGTTTTCCTCAATGAGAATGGCGTCCCGTATTTTGTAAAGAGCGAGAGGACACCTCCGTCATCCTTTTCTGACTCTCTAAATCTGTTTTTCCTCCGCTTATCTTCGGGACTCAGTCCCGAAATGGGGAAGGTGGTGGCTTGCGGCGACGGTCCAATTCTCCCCATTTGCAGAGTCATCAATGCGTGAGCCCTCTTTTCCATTATTCCCAACTCTTCTTCTTTGTCATAGCTTTATTGGTCTTCTTTGATCGTTGTGTCATTTCTCCTAAACGGAAAACTCGAATGACGATATTACCCAACTTGCCGTCATACAGGCATTTTCATTATTTTCCTTCAAATAGAAATCGAAAATTTTAGCTAGAATATATTAAATATTAAAGGAACATATTTTTATTGTGAAGTAACAATTTTTCAGTACAAATTTCTGTGTAAATTTATTAATCAAATAGAAAAGATTTACAGAAAAATCAAATCAAAGAAAAAATATATTATATTCAAGAACACAGTTGCAATTTTTCAGAACAAAGTTCTGTGGAATTAATACCAAATTAATCAATCAATTAGAAAGACATACAGAAAAAACTAATCCACGAAAAAAAATTATTGTGGATTAGATTTTTTATTAGATTTTGGATTAGATTTAATAATCAAAAATATGGAAATTTTATTACGAGCAGCGATATCTACTAAATATGGAAATAACAAATTACAACCACGTAGAGCGTAGTTATATTGACTAAAGTACGCGAGGAACATAAATACCATATATTATATAATATACCAAATTTAAAAAATGTGTGGTCGATCACGGATGGATCGGTGAACGTAACATTATGTAAAGTAATCACTTAAAACAGCCAATGACAGGTCGTAAGCCCTATAAACACGCCAATAAAGCTTCCGTTCACAATTTCCTATATAAATTATTTCGCTTTCGTGAGACAACAATCTCTATATAGTATGATCGTTAAATTGAATTAAATTTAAAAATAAACTTTATTACCTCTATGTGACTTGAATTATAATTTTATATTTTACTACTCAATTTAAAGAGTATCAAAATCTGTAATCAATAGGTCAACTTTCAAATTGACTTCATTTAAATAAAAGAAAAAAAAGTATGGATTAGGTGAAAATACAAATAATTAATTTAATTTAATTAATAAAATTATTTTCTGTCATACAATGTATACTTACAAATTTAAAACCAAAAATTGAGTAATAATTAAGTAATAAAATGAAAAAAAAATTAAAAGATAACTATTTGTAAAAAGGATCTGGTTATTTAAATATTCAATTTACTATTTCTAATTTTTCTTATTTCCAAAATATCTAATTTAACATTATCAAACTGTAATTCTGTAAAATTTGTATGTAAAATTTTAAACTTTTATTCATATCATAATAATGATCCATAACCAAAACAACAAGTAGAAAAACGTGTAGAAATTTTCGTATTAGAGTTAAGGTGTTTAAGCAGAAATAATTATTCCGAATTTGCGAATCACTTTTGGTTATGAATCATTATTTTGATATTAATAAGGATTTACAAATTGTACATACAAATTATACAGAATTATAGTTTGATATATTTAAAATTTTGGAATAGTAAATTGAATATTATAAATAACCAGGTCCTTTTTACAAATAGTAAACTTTTAATTTATTTTCATGTAAGTACATAATTATTATCCATTTCCCATATACATTTTAATATATATTTACAGTCTTTATTTAGATTTTTGATCGATGAAAAAAACAGAAAGCTTATATATAAAAATACACAGGGGGTTTAATACATGTACACAATACACGTAAGTGGAATTTTTTTGTAGTTTTACACAATTTATTTTAACGGTAT
The DNA here is from genome assembly GCA_016648135.1 of Agrypnia vestita. Lineage (NCBI taxonomy): Eukaryota > Metazoa > Arthropoda > Insecta > Trichoptera > Phryganeidae > Agrypnia > Agrypnia vestita. The sequence continues at coordinate 14,612 of JADDOH010009614.1, read as the reverse complement.
TAAAATGTTACATTACATACATTTGTTTCAGGTTTTATTCGTAAATGTGTCACACACATACCGTACCAATTATAATAAATTATTGTACTTACCCATCTCGATAAAGGTGCGTTTGAGAACCCTCTTTTTATGAACGTTTTTATTTTTTTGGTACAAGAAATTCACCCTATTCATTTGTCAGTGTCTCAGCTGAATATCCTATACCCGTGTATAAACCAAGGATATGCTATTGTAAATATATATTTGGCGAGTTAAAAAGAGCATTTCAAAAAACCAAATACTTGTTGGTTTTGTAATATATGTTATAAGAAATTAGAAAGCTAATTTATTTCAAAAGGATTCTTAGGTTACATTTTTTTTATCTTGTTAAGAGACACAGGTAGTATAATTTATACTACTTTCAACCAAAGAATTCATTCTTAACCACAACAACTTTTAGTACTTCAAAAATACAATTACATTCATAATACTTAGATCTAAAATAATGAATCAATTTCCTTGTATAATTAACGCGTACTCGTGAAACACTGAAGGAAATTTCTTGAATATCAATTTATCCTAGCTATCATTACCCTTCAAAAATTACGTTACTCAACATGCTTAAATTTCAGCTATACATTAATTAGTAATTATTATGTCCTAGTGGTATATAATTTAAAAATAAATTTATTTTTTTTACAAAAAAGGTAGGTATATATATTTTATTAATATTTTGAAATTTTTAATTACATATTAATTAAAGTATCATTATTTTTATAAGTGTTTTCGATAAATACACGTTGATATTGAGTATTATTACAATATACAGAGAATTCAATGTATACCGGGTGCGAGTTACGGCTGTGAAAACAGCGCCATGTTTTATTTAACCGTTCTTATCATAATGTAAGTGAATTTTTATTAGTAACGGGAGATTGGTAAGAAAGATATATGAAGCGAGAATCGAAGGTACAAATATCCTCTGAAAGTGATGTTTTAATGTAAGTGAATTTGTATCAGTAACGGGAGATTAGTAACGAAGATTATATGAAGTGAGAATCGAAGGAGAATATCCTCTGAAGTCCTGGGATGACCAGATAAACAAAAGGGTCTTTTTAGATGCCTCAATAATCAACTCATTAGCTTAGTCGCAATAAGATCTCATATACAGTAAGAGAATTGGGCGTAGTTAAGCGAAAAAGATCCTATCCGCACAAAGTCATTTTAGAGATATTGACGATTAAAGTTTATAAGATATTTTTTCATATATATTCATAGAAAGTTTTTAAATTAATTGGAAGTGTGATTTTGTGTGGGGAATATTAATATATAATGTTATTTGATATTTTATGATAAAGAAAAAATTAACCTGCCGTACATGTGGGTTAGTTCTAAGGGTGTTAAAAATTATAAACATTTTTTTTGGATCATTGGATCTTTTTTACAGAACGATATTAAAGATCAGTTTGGTACACTTAAGTCATTTTTCACCATGTTGTGGAGTGGATCCTTTTCGGGTAAATACGTCCAATTTTGGGGTGTATATCGTTGCCGGAATCAGCATAATATTTATGTAATTTATATATTAATATATATATATCTGGTAGATAAACGAGTATGTTTTATCACACGTTACCTTATTTATGCGCGTTCGCCTCCATTGCGTGGCTTCCGTGGGAATCTTTGATACGAGCAAAAAGGAATGTAATGCAATATAAATTCATTTGTACATGGCATTCTAGGATTAGAACATATAGGTGTGAGGAGACACTTAAATAAGGTAATGACAAATTCATGTCAATATGCTGGTCAGGTAACTGAAAAAATTAACTTCAGACATACCCAAATTAGAAACAAAAATGGATAGGATCTATCGTGTCGCTGACGCCAGGTATTATCTCATGTTGGTACACACCACAAGTTTAAATGCAAGGAAGTCAGTGTTTATCGTAATCCAGGACTAATGTGTACATGATGATAGGCCGAGATGATCCAACAAACTCGCAATATCATCGTAATAATAATAATATTTTTATCAATAGACATTTTTGATACTAAATATGGAGAGCATCATCGTATGGTGAGGTAGATACTGGAAACTCGTCACCCTTACTGACCATGCTCATTAATACGTACTAGCTGTGCCCGCGCGGCTTTTTTTTTAGTACACTGTTTGGATCGTCATAGAACTTTCGCGAACCTTCTAGAACATTTTCCTTCCAGAAATTTCAAGAAATTTATCGAATGTACAGGAACCTTCTAGACACACCGACACATTCCGCCACTCAGTTTAGAACCTTATAGAACTTTCGGGAATTTTCTAGAACCTTCTCCTTCCAGAACTTTCTAGAGCAGGTTTTTCCGGAACCTTACACTAGACTCACCGACACAGTTGGCGCGCCTATTTTGAAACAATCTGAAACATTTGGGGCTTTTCCATAACAAAACAATGTGCTAGAAAGCACATTTTCGGCACCCACTCCCACCCACGCTCAGCCACCCCCACCAAAATCGCATATTTTCGATTTCGGTGGGTGGTTGTGGCTGATTGTGGAGAAAACTTGGCGGATAGGGAAACACGGGTTTCTTTATATATGTATATATATATATATATATATATATATATTGATTACTTATTTTTACTTCTCATTATTTAAACTGAGTTTTATCTGTGTCGTCTTTTAATTGTCGTAGACAAATAATCTTTTTTTATTTTCTTGTCCTATTGGATTACCAAATAAATACATAAATAAATAAATCAAACCTCCCAAGCCTATCTTGACGTATTAATAAATTTCGTTTAATCCATAGGCCATGTTGAGGCCGCAATGAGATGATCCAATAAATAAAGATCACGCGGTGGGATTGGCAACTGAGCAGCTTACCAGGAAACTCCGAAGCCGATAAGTCCCATCTGAAGCTGCCACAGTTGGTGTCCATATCTGATGCACAAACAAGGTTTAATAGCACCACCGCCAGATTGTTGAGTTCCTCAAATATTGGAAGACATTAAGGATACCTGCCCTATCTGCGATTTCACGGGGATCATCTAATAAATTCTCATGGCAATCGAAGAGGCATTCAATTGGGTAAGATAGTACGTTCAATTAGATTAAGCCTATGTAAATCGTTAGTATTTTTCCCTTTAACGAATATTATATTTAAATATTTTCATTTTGCTAATATCATAATAATACTATATTTAATAGCACCTGTTTCATCTAGCTCTTTTTAACAGAATATGTATACACATCAGTAGAACTGTTACACATTAGAATGTCAGGTATAAATGTAAATGCACATTAAAACATCAAAGATTAAAATATACATAACGAAGAAATTAATTAAAGCTAAAAATATCAAATTAAAGCGGCAAAATATCCACCAAGCATGCATAAGATCAACAAATCAAATACTCACTCAATGTTTTCTCAGGTCCTAGAAAACGCCTTCCTGGTAAACAAAGTCTAGCCTCCGCACACTGGAGTATGTTATGCTCGCCAACAATTGTACCGTAAACAAACACTACCTACAAACCCCGTGGTACCTTTCCGACGACCAGACACCTACTTCACGGCAATCTTGACAGCACGCAATGGCACCTTTATATTATATTATTATGTGACACAAGTATTGTTGCAATATAGATATAAATAAAACTTCTGTTTAACACCGATAATTTTTAAACTTACGTTAACGATTATATAATATAATAATGATTTTGAATATAATTAAGTGTTTTTTATAAATGTATTTACACTATAATTTTTATTTAGATTAATTTATAATTTAGTTTACGCAGAAATGATCTAATATTTGTTATATTTTATTAATAAACTGTTACACCAATTATTCTGATACTACGGCACAAGACATTGACACACAAACTACACAACAAAATAATAATTATCTATGTTTTCATCCTTCTAGTATTCAAATTTCTCAACAGTCCCGCGATACATTCGGTTCGGATTCATTTGAACGGGATACAGTATCAAGTGGGCCTACATTTCACATGTCAAAATATCCCTTATCACTGCGCGCGACCAAAACATCGCATCTCGCCACCGGGGGGCGCGACTCGGGCTCGCGGGTCTCCCGGCGCCCGGGGAGATGGGAAATTGTCTGTGTTTTTGTGATTGTTTCAGGTATTCTCAAAAGCAGGCTCTCGCGGCGTGGTTGTGACGGATCGGGGACGAAGGGACGCGCCGCGACGCTCGCCACGGCTCGATACCGACTGACTGCCGCTCGGGCGCGCTGCCCCAACCCCCTCCGCCCCCGCCCTTGTGTCGTCGGTTGTGCGCGATTGGTCGCAGCCAGTCCGCGGGCGAAACGCCGAATCATTTGTTATTTTTTCGCGTAAGGTTCTGTTCTAATTGTGTATAGTTAAAAAAAGTTTACGGCCACCTCGAAGGGCGCGTCTTCCTGAAATCAGTTTAGCATCATTCGGTCCGACATTAGTTAAATATCTCTATAATTTTAAGGATCCTATATTATTGAGATAATCTATTTCAACGTGATGGGATTTATTTTCAAATTTTAGACTCGTTGGAAATGTATATCGGCAGAATTTTGTAGTAAAATTAAATCATCATCATCATCATTCTTGGCACTACAACCCTCGGTGGGTCTTGACCTCCTCAATAATTTTCCTCCACTCATCTCGGTCTAGTGCCAGCTCTCTCCAGTTTCGAAGCTTTAAAGCAGAGATATCTTTGAGGACGTTGTCACTCCGTCTTAATTTAAAGTAAAATTAAATACTAGTGAAATATTTCATTTTTGGTTAGAGTAGAAGAAATGAAGGTATTATTAGTACTTTCGTATCATCAAGCTGTTACGCTACAGATGTAGGCAGACAAGATAAAATGACACACTTTTCCCTCTAGGAATATATCTCTTGCATCATAGATTTTCATACATCTTCAAATGCAAACTTTTTAATTGTTATAATTTTTATCCTAATCTTCTTCCAACATGCTTTCAGTTCTATCTTTATTCTATCAAATATGCTGCGATCGGCGTAGTCAATAGAATAGAATAGATAGTCGATAGAATTAATCCATTCTTTAGTCTGTTGTACATAGATTTTCCACAACTGCATTTAAGTAATAGATTCAGTCAACTTCCACCGCATTTATCTACTTTCTTTATTTTTCTTAGTGTACTGCAGAATTAATTTTATTTTAAGACATGTTTTATTTTTAAAATCAACATTGAAAATTTGTCACCATAACTGAGTAGAAAAATTGTGTAATGATACAAGTGGTGGTTAAGAATCGAAACTGCCATTCAAGAAGAACTTCAATAAAAATCTCTTAAAACAGTATATAATTTACGGTGTACTGAAGATCTTCAATATAACGCCAGCGAAATACTCTAAAAGAAAAAAATGTCTAAATTTGAAATTAAACTTAAAATATTTGTCGTATAATTTAAATATGTTAAAAAATAATTAATATATTTTTTTAAATATCATATGATATCACTATTTAAAAAATATATAGTTTCTATAAATAAAGGTATAAAAAAAGTTTTAAATAAATAAATTTGACCTATCAACCTATCTCATAATTTCTATAAAATATAGATTTTTTCATAAATGAATTCATTGTAATATTTATTTGTTTCATTACCATGTTTCTTAATACATTAAAATTATAATTACTGAGCGATTTCCAAACACTGTTGGATGTAGGCCTCCCAAATTTCTCCCACTTTTCAATATCAAATATTATTCACTGTCACGCGTTTCCGCGCACACGCGTAGAATTCGATGATTTAGTTAATATATCTTAATATGTATAAAATAAATCATAAACGAATAAGATGCAAATGTTTGTCTGTATGCAGTTATTTTAAATAATTTCTGAGATTTGGACATGTACAACGAAAGAGTAAGGAAAGAAAGCAAGAGAGTGTTACAATCAACACGAATAATCAGATTTTGGATGGTTTTATTAGAATCTTCATCAAACTACGAGCATGAGAAGTTGTACAATAACAAACGAGGTAAGGTGATACTAGTTTGGAAGAGTGTTCCGTTTTATCCTCTCTACTCACCTCTAAAACGGCCTGATGGTAAGTTAGTTAAAATATCTAATTTTGTCATTATTTCAATTTTCTTGGAAATTCTGTTCGTAATCATCTCCGTCTGAAATTTTCTAAAACTAAGGTTCTAATACGAGATCATATACATTCTATGAATAACATGCAATATTCTCAATCCTTTGAGTACTATATATAATAATACCTTACGTACCTTTGAGTACGTAAAACAATTCTTAGCGGTAAATAGAAATGTCTCGCTTTTTTGGAACTAATCAAAAATATTGATAATTAAGTCAATTCAAGGCACAGAATTACACATTTCCTAAATATTTGTTGTGTTAATGTGGGTTGACACGTAAAATAAATGTAATCATTCAAAATGTCCTACCAAATAAAAAGTTTTTCGAGCATCAAATATTTTCACATTTTGAAATATTGTATAATTTCGAAATTAAATTTCTAAGCGTATTTTCAATGAGTTATTAGTTGTAAGTGAAAGTGATATTATTTTAACTCAATTATGGAATTACTAATGATAAGTGAATGTGCGTGCGAGATGAGTTAAAATATTTTCATTAATCAGTTGGTTTTTAGTGCCTGAATGGACCTTTAAATTCAATCATTTAAACACATGAAAATGAAAACTTTTACGGAGTGAAAAGTTGATATTTTGATTTGTTTTATAATATCACAGCTGTATTTTATGCTCTTAATTCTATCACCGTAATGAGAAAGATTTTCAAAAAAAGTTTCGAGTTTTTTGAAAGCACCAAAATTACGACAAATGAATACACTGACAGAATCTTTAAGAATATCAGGCAATAGTGTGTAGTTTAAATGAAGAGCAAAAAATAAGGAAAGCATTCAGCTAAGTCAGAAGAATGAAAATAACCTCAAGCTAAAATACAAAAATCTCCGAAGACCAAAGTCTCTATACACAGTGTATGTTGGCGATACATTTTTCTTTACCTCTTTTCTCAATGTCATACATATCAATCTTAGTATTTTGGAATATTCATCAATTATTTGGACACCTTATTTAAAACACGTTTTGCAAGAATTGAAAGAGTGCAGAAAAATTTCTCCGTATTTTATCCCATCGTCTTGTCTTTTAAAAATGCACAAACTGAGTCTCGGCGGAAAATATCCGATCTTGCTGTAACACACAAGATACTCAGTGGAGCTAATAATTGTCTGTGTTTATCTGACGCAAATTTACATGTATTAAAAACCGGAAATTCTGAAGAATAAGTCAGCATCCAAATAATTTTAGTTTTTTTCTCATCACAATAATGTGTCATACATGCACATTTTGCTAACATTAATGTTGAAGTTTATTCTTTCACTTACTTTATCATGAATAAAAAAATCCCTAAAGAGTAAATATCCATTTATTTACATTCAAAAAAAGTTTTTATAAAATAAGTTATGGACGTTAAAGAAAGCTACGGACAGACAGCCAGACAATGAAATTATTATTATTGGGATAGAAACCGCAACACTCGTCATTAATTATTATGCACCTTATAGTTCTGTATGTCATGTGCCTATTTTGTACATAAATGAACGTGGCTTTGGGATGAAAATGAAAACAAAATTAAAGTTTAATTTATTACCAAAAGGTCACTGGCAACGAGTTGAATCGAAATACCGTTCATTATTTTATTTTAAATTCACTAAATATATCCATCAAATGTTTCCAAAATATTTAACAAACATATTATTACTCTGTTTTTTAATTCGCACTAATTAACACTGTTTTTATTCCTTAGTTCACTTTTCTGTCAATTCCGTTCAATATTCGCATGTAGAGAATCTTCTTTCTCCGGTTGAAACTTATTTATTATCGCGGATATCACTAACGCTGGTCACACTGCGCTCGCTCTGTTGCTAATATCGCGTAAGTTAATCATCACAAATGACTATCCCATGTAGCGTGACGCTTTTGTATTTATAGAAATCACAACCTTCGAGATCCTCCGAGACTCTTTTGGAATTTTCTAGAGATACGAGAGACTTGTTCCAGACGTTTCAATAGTGTTGTCAGTATAACATCTAGTGATAATATGATAATATACTTTTAATATATGCATGTTGCTAGAATAGGCCAAAGAAATATGTAAGTAATTGGAATATTGGGTTGCATTTGAATTACGTAATATATTACCGTTTTACCTAGTATTCTGTTAGTGGCTCAATAAAAACAATTATTGGCTCAAATAGCAATGGAAAGGGTTATGCTTGGTGTATCTCCGAGAAGTCGAGTACCAAATGTACAAATTCGCCGTGGAACTGAAATAATTGATGTTGCGCAAAATATGTGCTTGCTCAAGAGGCAACGGCTCAGTATATATATTTTCCAGGTGATGGTTATCGGTATGAAATTACAGTTCTGTTACAATCCCGATGAAGTAACTAAGTAGTAAGAAGAATGGCGAGCAAAACATGGATGAGAAGACCTAGAGACAAAGAATATGAATACTAAGGATGCCATATGGCTAGTTTAGCAAATTAAAGTTAAAACTATTATATATGTATAAGATATTAAAGACTTGACATGATCATATTAACCAAATATTGGAAGATCGCCCTGTTAAAATATTCAATAATCAAAGAACATGCATGAGACGATGCATGAATGTGGTGTAATGAAAAGTGGAATGCCTTGGAAGAGTGTAGCGTTCTAACCTTCTGACTACCCCTGCAATGAAGTTTCGTGGTGTTTAGCGTTGTTTAGCTTTTTTTGAAGAAATGTTAAATTGTATATTATTGAATTATAAAAAATCATGATCTCAGCCGCCTCCTTCTAGTAGAAAGAAACGTAGGCTAATTTTTTTTCCATTTGCAACATAACGGGCCGTAAGGTCTAACAAATGTAGCGAAAAACATCACAAAAACACCCAGACTTGAGACAATCACTTAGATGCATCGAACATGGAATCTCTGTCTGAGAAGCTAATGTTATGCCTACCTGACTACGATGGTGACAATGAATGTATACATATGTAAACACATCAGCGCTTATTTAATTTCCTGACAAAAATAAATTAAAGCACTGAATTGAAACACAAAACAAGCACAGACAAAATTTAACGATAGTAATTAAATATTTTTCACGCCTAAAGAAACACTCTTCCAGAAAACATCGACGAAACAGACTATACCGCAAAATCTTCCTGTCTACCCAGCCCTCTCTGCCTGAGACCCGTCCAAATGTCTCAACATGACAATCCAGGCATTCGGCACGTAGGCAAAATGGCGTTTTACGACCCCTCCGTTAAACTTGCGAGCACCGTCCACCCTTCCCTTCGAGCACCAAGCCTGAAACATTTCCGGTATTTGTGAGATATTTAGGGTTTGGAGATGTGTGTGGATGTTCACCGCGTGTACGCAGCCCCTTGTGATTTTTCGCCAGGGCATACATGTAAGAAAAACAGTATTTAAAGCACCTAGGAGTAGATCTAATAAGACATTGTTTCGCGATTTAAGTAAACAGATTTATTCCCCTGTACCAAATCTTTTCCGAGATATTTAAATATTAAATCTCGAGGTTTTTACGTTTATTTGTCTTTCATTATATTCTTCCGTGTTTTATTTAACCGTTTTATTATTATTATAATATTTTCCCACAAAAAAATAGATTAAAATTATGAATGTAGGAATATTGTATTTATATACATTCATAATTTTCTAATATACATTTGTATTTTTATTAAAAACATATTTGAGATATTTATTACGTTAAAGAAAAGTGGAAAGCTATTTGAGAATATGAATAATAAATGTATCTTTCACAAAAGACTCCGTGTATTACATAGATGTGTCTGAAATTTTTCGTAATATTTAATGGTTACTGTGGCAAAATTGGTATCGCATTTTGGTAAGGAAAAGTTCCCGGTTTATACCTCGGTAATAGCCAAATAGTTTTACGATAAACAAATTTTACAGTATATCTTTTTAATAATTAATTCAACTATTTTCTATAATTATTACAATCATTATATTTCATTAGTATTTTTCATTCATTCTTGTGTACTTTTATTTTTTTATATATATTTTTTTAATATTCTTCTTCGTTATATACTCAATTTTGATCATTGTAGTCCCCCGATATATCTGGAACCTGCTAAAAAATAACTCCACCTCGGTCTTGTGCATTTCAAAAAAATTATATATTTGAAATTTTAAACAAATAATTATGTGTACATTTATTTTTCAATTGTGCAATATAAACGAGCTACACCGTTATTTTAGCTTAAATTGATTATAAGATATCTAAAACACATAGGAAAATACCAAAAAGTTATTTAGGTTAATTAGACTAATTACTTAGACTTATTTTCTTTTAGATTTGACTGAAAATTATTTAAAAGAATTACGTTCAATTATTTTTTGTTACTTTTATAAAGTTTGCTTTTTTTGTGAAACTACATTCTCTAATAATATTGCTTATTAACAGTCAAAGCCCTTATTGTAAGGACTCGTCTCTATTAATGCTGCGATATTATAAAAGTTTTTTATTAAAAAAAAAATTAATACAAATTTACAAAATATATTTCGTAATATTAAATTATGTTATTCAATATCGGATACTCCAATGATAATTGCCAAACGAACAATGGAACATAATTTACGAATTTCAAGAACACATATCATGTGGGAAATAAAAAAGTTTTTACTTCATTCTATGTTTAATTTTTAGTGCATAAATATAAAATTTGGAAAATGGAATAATTTTAAACCAAAATAATCGAGTGACACATTATACAAAATGTATAAAATCCTGGATTATAAATATGGGCAAAAAACTCACCCAAGCACCTTAATGTCTATTATAATAACTATACTTGTTTCACTATATTTAGACATACCGAACAAAAGAAAGAAGGTAGTCATTTTATATACATGATATTCGTACAAAAAAAATTGTACAACTAATTACTAAACAACTATGCCCGTCCTACATTCTTCGAATAAGAAAGGCATAGTTCAACCCGCTAACCAATGACGTTCCATTCCTTAAAGTAGACTCAATATCATATCATATAAAGCTTAAATACATAAATCACTTTTAGAGAACACTTTGATACAGTATGATCAACAAAGCATACACTATGTTGGGATTTATTACAATAAATTACTCGCGACTTTACAAATCTCCAAAGAGCAAAAATTCTCTATATTTCACTTTTACGGGAGTACCGAGCAATATTGGCAAGTTATCTGGTCACCTTATTATATATATATATATATACAACACATGTTGCGAATATCGAAAGAAGGTAGAAAAAATTTCTACATATTTTGTCCTGCAGAAATGATCAACGCGGCTACAAGGATCTTTTTTTTATTTTTTTTTTTATTTGAAATATAATGGAAACCTAAGAGGTTTATGGATAACATTTTTACATGATTCAATATAAGAAATAATAATATTATAATTTAGGTACAAAGTTGCTTTTTTAAAGTTGGTCGAGTTTTAGCATTTTTTCACATCTGTTTTGAATTTGTCAGTGGTCAGTTGTTTGGTCTTTTGTGGCAGGTCATTGTATAGTTTAAGTCCGTTGCAAATTAGTCGGGATTGTCCTGTTTTTGTTTTGGCGTGTGTTATGTGATAGTTTTGAGCCATTCTAGTGGTGTGTTGGTGTTTTTCGTGTATTTTGTGTAATTTTATGTCTTCGTCTTGTATTTCGCCAATTGCTAGTCTTTTTTTTTTCAAAATGCACAAACGTCCCGACGGAAAATCTCGTCTTACAGTATACTCAGTGGAGCTATTGATTCTCTTTCTTTATCTGACAAATTTTCATGCTAAACCCAGTGTAAGAAACTCGGAGTTTTATTTAGAATAATTCAACATCCTAAAATTTTTTGTTATTTTTTTCCATCACAAGAATACGTCGTACATATTATATAAATTGTACTGGTTTTCACGTCCTCAAACTCAAAGGATAATCATAATCGGTCCGTTTATTAATCTTTAACGATAAAATTTTACAGTTCTCAAAATATTTCGAATTTGGGATTCAACTTACCACTATTAATATCTCTTGATAGTTAGCTTAACTAATTTGTAAAATGGTACAAGCCAAGTATTGATCTGAGATATTTATTTCCAACTGTCGATCTGTGTCCCCTATCGGTGACACTGAATCCGATAAGGTTAACATTTATTTTTTTAATAGAGATGCGAACACGCTATGCATATCACATCAATATTCTTTCTATTCTCAAAATAATCTTGTATAATGAAATATATGCTTGTGCTGTGAAAATAGGACTAACTTGCTGGTGTCTTATTTTCATGGCACAATGGGGCTCGAACCACCGATCCATTAGATCACTAGGCGAGCGTCATTACCACTACACCAACAAGCTTAATTGATGCTGATATTCTTGGGTCATTGTTGAAAATACTACATTCATTTTCTTGATAATTATCTGATTTCATATACCACATAAAATAAATTCTATATTTATATATTTGCACATGATCAAACTTCACAGATACATGATATATGCATGTTGCTATAGCAGGCTGAAAAACTATTGATTTGGACTGTGGGCTGAGTTTTAAGTAACTAATATATTACTTTCTTATGTATTATGTAAAATGTATCCAGTATTCTATAAGCATTTGGTTAAAAATAAAAAAATACATACAATAAAACATCAAAAATAATAATTTCGCTGTCTGTCGGTCTGTCCGTCCATCCGTCTATCTGTCTGTCTGTCTATCCCCGTAACTTCGTTTGAATTCACAGCTAAAAAAATAAATTAAACGGCCGGAGATGGGGCTTGAACCCCGGACCAGCAAATGCGAATGCGGCAAGTATAGCAATGCTACTATCGCCGAGCCTACATTACCCATCCAAAATACATTACAAAATAGGACTCGGCAATTCTTAACCCTGGAAATTGGATGAAACATTTCATGTCCAATTTCCAGGGTTAAGAATAGTACCTACATTTAACTGCCGGCAGAGAAAAAATCAAATATTTTGATAAAAGTCGTTATTACTGTTTCATGGGTGTCGGCTGTAAATAAGTAAATACTTATTCTTTTAGGAGCCGACATGTTAAAGTACCGTCATTTTTGACAGGTTAAAACTATTCCTATATTAGCTTTAATAGAATAGACATTAATTGAAATGATACAATATTAATTTATTGTTTTTACTCCCTTTATATCTCGTGGCGTCTGCTTGCTTGCTTGCCGTCGAAAAAACTTTGAATCGATTTTTAACCCTTTTCCCGTGATTCAATCGAGCTGAAACTTTGCAAGCAGTGTGATGGCTCCTCTTCTTCGCCTTTCAGCTCGATCCTACTCCTAACTGAGTTTACGCCTTGTTAGAGGCAAACAAGCTATCTATCTACGTCGGGTGAAGGCTCTACGGCTTTTAACGTAGTATTTCCAAACACCCTCGCTTTATTCAAGACCTCCCCAGTTCACGTTGTGTAATTTTTTGTTTCGAACTATAGGGGATGAATTGGTTTAGTGGTAACCCTAAACGCAAGCTTTTCTTAAATTAAATACTGGGGTATGAAGTTCGTGAATGTTCATGGAAAAACGCAAACAAAACTACCTAGCACGTCAATTAAGCCCTACGGTGCAATTGCTAAACATACTATGTTCCGTGGCCCTATATTATTTACCTATCATTCCTACGGACTGAAACCACTGCATCTGGTGTAGCTGCGCTTCCAGAGTGCGCGATCCTCTGCTTCCATGCCCTCTCCGCTCGATCCCCCATTGTCCTACCTGTATGGGATCGACCGCCATCCACTGGGAAGGTTAGTGACGTGCCGTTATCACATGCGCATGCACATATAGAGTACATAGATCCCCTGAAAGCCCTCGAGTCCTTCGTAGCCGCTCCTATGGATGATTCCGTCTTCGACGCCCTCGCTGATTAATAATTTTATCTTCCGCCGTTATCTCGCTGTGTTTATTCCCTACGATCTTTTATATTTACTCTGCATTATCTTTATATCAATTACATTGTTACGTTTATTTACTAGCCGGCCTAAGTTCCGTCACCTGTATCTGGCCCTATGTCTCATTCTAGTGGTACGTTGGGTTCTAATGGATAAGGGGTTTGTAGAAGGAATGTGTAAATGTATGTGTACGCGGAAACTGTGGTTGCTTTAAATTCGGCCCCTCCTTACCCAAAGGCTCATCGGTGACTGATCCCATCTTCCTTCTCCCGACACGAGTTCCGGATACGTTGACCTGAGCCTGGATGCGCCTTGTCATGTTGGGCCTCTTCTGTGCAAAGTACCGCACCATCCCTCGCGTCAGTGTCTGGCGTCCGGGCTCAGAGCCAGTTTGCCCCCCGAATTCCAACTCCTCCAGGTTAAACTAAGTTAAACTACGGTATATATACTGAAGCTACTGTAAAGATGGTCCCGGGCCACCTGTCAAGTCAAAAATATGCGAGTGTGGAAGGGGAGTTTCCTAGGCTCCCCAACCCTCGCCTGTGAGCAACTGCAGCCCATTGGCCATTCGCGACACTACAGTGACTGCAACCACCCTCCCAGGTAGTACTTATTATAATCTGATATGCATCAATACGTTCAATCCATTC
>JADDOH010009613.1:0-79232 GCA_016648135.1 Agrypnia vestita | reverse complement strand
ATAAAATAATAATATACTAATGGTATAAAATTATCTTTCTAATACCATAGCCGATACCACGATTTTTATTTGTTTTTATTTAATTTTAAAGTTCTATACCACAAAAAAATACTCCTCATAAGGAATCTAACTAATAACTTATCCACGCGCTATTTATCCACGAGAGTAGGCAGAGATGATGGAGCACTATGCTATTCTGTCCTGACACATATTTCTAGGTTAATTTACATTCATAATTCATAGGTGGGGAGGATCATACAAAACATCCCTAAACACACTCTATCTAGCTTAAAAAAGGATAATTAAAATTATTTTAAAAAGACCTAGAACCTACCCTACAAAACTTTTGTGTGCCTACTATGATGAAAATTTTTGATAAAATCTCATTAGTACAAATTTTTAAAGAAAATTATAAAATGGATTCCTTAACTTCTAAGCCCACAAGAGCATTCCTAAATTTAAAATTACGTAGATACAAAACAAGCGCAGCCCAGAACCATTATTCATTTGTAGGAATAAAAAAAAAATTAATTCATTACCGGATAAATTAAAAAAAAATTAAGGACTTTACATCATTTAAAAATGAACTAAAAAAGTTCTTGAAATTCCCTTATATGTATTTATTTTAATCTATTTTATTTATTTACTTATTAAATCCCAAAAGAAAATATACAAGGTATAATATATATTACATAAGTATATTAAATCCTATAAAGGTATATACATACACATGTACATAGGTTCGGGAGATGAAAAGTTGGACATGTGAAATAATGAAACACACAAAATAAAACTCAAAAAAACAATATAAATTCGTAATTAGTGACTAATATTAATACTTAGCTTTCAAAATAGTGACTCGAATGATAGTTGTATGATAATTACAATATACATTTAAAGGGATATCAGATGTTCTTGTTTTTGATTCCTGATGTTTTGTTTACTATCCTGTTTCTTAATATTTTTGTTTACTATTTTGCTTAATACTTTTGTTATAAAAAATTTAATACTCATAAATAACATGATGTGATTTACTCCTCCCATAACTACGAGCTGGTAAAAAAAAAAATAGGTACATATTCTCATGCAAAATCGGTGATTGTTAAGTCTTTTTACGTGGTCATCTTACAGAATCTAGTTAACCTGATCATGCCAAATCTTTCGCGGATGTCCTCTATTTCTGGTGCCATTATTTGTAAATTTTTATTTAGGTAATATAAAAAAGTTATTAAATTTGTTTACTTTTCTGGCCAAAAAACACAATTTTTGTTAACCAAATGTTAGTTCAAGATACAACGAGAATGTTCCACCAGTTTCTCCATATTTCTAGTGATTATGGTTTCTTAGAGTTGTTTCAAGATTTATATGGATCGTAGAGAGCCTTTGATAATGCGCAGTTACCATTGTTTTAGACTCCCGTGATGTTAATCGTTCATATTTTTACACAGAACTTGCTCAATATATAGAGTAGGTACAAAGTTCCTTAAAGGACGAGGGAAAAACTCCCTCACTCTTATTTGATGTTAATTTGGCGGTAGATACCTTCGGCTTATAAGCGGGAATATCCACGAATTCTTTTGATCTTTCCAGCTTCCGGAAAGAGAGTTTTAATTAAGAATGTCTTCTTTGCAGTCGGTCTTTACACAAACCAATTTAGCAGCAAAATAAATACCGCTGCAAGAGACGCAGACCCGATAGCTTCTGTGTGCTCGTTGTATTATGTATATGTAAAATATTACTTCAGATGGGTGTGATTAGGTTCCACAATGCCTGCACAAGCTCGGACGGATGTATGTACCGGTTGAGTCGTTCTACTCGGCAAAATAAATATTTACGACAGTCGAAAAATATAATTAACAGTGTCACTGACGTTAACAGATGGCGCAAATAATGATGATATATGGCAGAATTCCTTACGTAACACTGTCCATCACTAACGCTACCAAGATGATACGCTACGCTAGATGGCGCTGTTTTCCCCGCTGTTCTTTCCGTGTTATCCCCGTAACTTCACTTCGAATTCACTGGTGAAAAAAAAAAATTAAATGGCCGGAAAAAGGGGTTGAACCCCGGGCCACCAAAACTCGCACAACGCATTTTGCTACGGCCGCCTCTCCGTGGAGCGGCAAAAAGGTGCTATAAATACATTCTCGGGCGTAGCAAAGACGCGAACCATCATTTTGACGGGTCGCAGCTATATTTTGATAAAAGTCGCTGTTACTATTCCATAAATAAGTATTTTTACGTTAATGTAAAAGTATCGTCATTTTTGACGGGTTACAGCTGGTATCATCAGTAAAATGAAATACGCCTTGAAGAATCACAAAACCAAAGCAAAATTGCAAATATTGATACTTTTTAAAATGACTGTGATAATGTCGAGTCGGCGTTTAGCAAAGGACCTAACATAGTACGGTGTCATGTCACACCGTAATTAACAGGGACGATCATTGCTGGCTGTGGGCCTAATAATTCAAGTAGGCGCACCGTGTCGTGATTGCATGAGCATGATAGGCGCAGGATGCTGGGCTGGACCCGCAGCTGCGATCACAGCCGGCCACCCAAATGTGAGCTGACTATCAGAGTAGGAGCCAGGGTCCGCCAGACCTAGTTAGACCTAGTAGTATCAAACCTGAAATATTTTCCGTAGATGCACATTACATGTACATGCACAAGGATGATTAAAATAAATTATTCGAAGTGTGCAAAATATTACCAATTGACCAAAAAGTAAAATATAATATAATACTAGAAGAAATGATAAATAATATTAATACACACACTGACACGCACCATTACTATGCAACCAGATCGACAGGACGAACAATGAGAATACCAATCACTAACAACGTGTACGGTGAAAGGAAAAGAGATAATATTGTGCCAAGAATCTTTAATAAATTAAATAAAAAATTCTTTGAGATGATGCAAGACAAAAAACTCCATTGGCTTCAAAAAAGTACAAGCTAAAAGAATATATATTAAAGCTATGTACCTAATCTTACATTAATTTATAATTACGTATCATGTATCACTTGTAAAAATCATGCAATACTCGATAATGACCTACACTATAATCTTCTTTATAAAATAAAAATTACTGTCAAATATTGAAGGCAACCATGCCGTAAAACTGCTGTGCAGTTTGTCATATGTATAATGTAGTGAGTATAAAAAAATAAATAAATATGAAAAAAAAAACATTAGGTTTGGATAATATGACATTTGAGTTCGGGGGGCCTACATATCTACATATCGGTATTGTCACGGAAATTAATTATTGATTTACCTATTAAACTTAACGCTATTATTTAAATCACACTATTTCGTAACATATGACTCGCACATGAACACTTTATTATCGCTGTGTAACAAACACTTTATGTATCACTTGTAGAACGTTCAATTTCCGCATGTAGTATTTATCGCATTTATTTAATTCGCCACTTGGGTAGGTATCAGATAAATTATTTCGCTCGATATCTGTCGCTTTGCAATTTCATGACTGGGCATATCTGGCCGTCGTCTCGCGCGCACTTCGCTCTGAACGATCTGTCAAAACAAGACATCGCGCCGCGGTGCAGACCCGGCATTAACATCCAAATGCTGGTAAATTAGAATATTCGAGATTCTTCTCGTTTATAGTGTTTAGGAGAAAATTCCCGTCGCTTCGTAAACGTTTCCCGAAGGTTGTTGATAATTGTAGACCGCTCTATATCCTGCGATAGTGTTGTGACACTTATGTCACAACTGAACACATGAACAACAACACTTAGAAACTTGAGAAGGCATAATCTAAGGTGAAGTTACAGTTTCGTAAAACATATATAGCCTTAAAATAACAACAATACTAGAGTCGAACAGCACCAAAAATAAAGGTACTGATTCACATGTTTATTAGTGGCACTTGATCATGCGCAGTATTGACCTTCTTTAGCCCTTGCTTATTAGTGGCATGTGTGTACGCACATGGCTAGTAATAAGCATGCTCATTAGTGGCAGGCTCACAAATCAACCGCCGGTTGATTTAAGAGCATGCTAATGACATTCACCATGAGAAGGGGTATCTTTTGAGCGTATGTGAGCATGCTTATGTCATTCGCGGCTAGTATGGATTATAAATGCGATCTTCTCAGTCCGCAACAGATGAAACAAATATGGCGCGTTGGGGAGATGATAAAACATTACTTTTCGTCACTTATTATAGGAATCACGAATGTCTCTGGAATACTCGATCACCGCTATGTAAAAATAATATAGCAAGAAATAATGTTTATGAAACTTTACTAAAAGACATGAATGATTCAAATCTTACAATAAAAATTATAAAAACTAAAATCAAAAATATTTTGATTTATTGGTTCACTTGAATTTTCTATTTCAGTTTGCAGTTTCCATTTTGAGCAAGAGTGTCTCTATTCTATGACAAGAGCATGCCAGTAATAAGCATGTGTGTCTGATAATCCAGGAACTGTTTTAATTTATTGGTTCACTTTTTCAGTTTGCAAAGTTTCAATTTTGAACTAGAGTTCCTCTCTATTCTATGACAAGAGCATGCCACTAATAAGCATGCTAATAATGAGCAAGTGTGTACAGTTGTTAGGGCGTGCTAGTTTTGAGCGTGCTAATGAGCATGCCAGTAATAAGCATGTGTATCTGTACCTTAAATCCATGTGGGAAGCCAAAATCTGCCCAGTGTTGTAGAGCTAATAGCGATGATGCAACTTTATTTACCTTATATACATTTACGGGGAAGAAGAAAAATAGGAATCCTGAATTGTCGACGACACCAATACAGATTTACAAAGTCTCGCACTGCTTGTACGCAGTGGTGAAACAAGTTCAGAGATGAAGGTGAGAGGTTTTCGTAATTCAGCCTTTGAAGTAGGTTCTTCCTATAATTTATTGAGCTTTGTAATTTGACTCCAAATTCGTGTGACAGGTTTCTATTGCCATATTTTCTTAAGAGCAAGTGTCTTCGCTGCGGTGTTAATTCCTTTTGGTCGAGTCATGAGAGGAGCACCACGCAGGAGGTAGTCTGTACTCTTCTAAATAATACAACTGTGATGTATGTATCTACGAAGATTTAATAATGTTGGAACAAATCTCGTGGATGTAATTATTTAAGTTTGACAAATGATTATATATTTGAAAAAAATATACAGAGACTTTACTCGGACTCAAAGGCCTATATCCTTACTCCATTTCTCGGATTTTGGATAAAAATCACATCCTTAAATATTGTTCGTTTGAAAATTGTGTTCATTAAAAATATATACATATAAAACAATCGACTTAAATATCCAGATAATATAATTAGTATAAAAATTAAATTCTCCAATTTTCTATGTAACATCGTCAGTCACTAACGCTACGAAGAAACTACGCTAGATGAAGGTGTTCTCGCAGATCTAAATCGCCGTCGAAATATATAGAAAAAGTACATTACTTATGTTTCAATTTCTTTACTTTGTTATTTATTATATTAATTTACTTTCTAACTTAATTTGGTTTATTTCTTATTTGTTGCTTTCTTTACCTTTTGCTTATTTTTATTATGTACAATTTTTAATTTTATTGCATTGTTTGTAAACACCAGGAAACTTAACAGTTCACACCAGAAAAACTGTTAAGACACATTATATATTGTAAAAAATTAATATTTTTTTAAGGGTCATTATTAATTTTTAGTATATGTTGTATCCTGATGAAGGGACCATTGGCCTCGAAACCTGTTGGTATTTTCAATAAATATGGTGTTAACAAAGTATAATCATGTTAATTATATTAATAATGTCACAAAAAAATCATTTTGAAGAAGTTATAAAAACAGATTGGTAAATAGTAGTTCCCCACCACCCGAAAAATCATTGCTCGTTCTTGAAAGTAGCGGTAATAAATGTTTAGCACTAGCTGTAATTTTTACATGTCGATTCCTAAAGAATAATCATTTCGTTCAGAATATTTTGAGTTTGTTCAAATCTTTCAGAACGGTAGTACTGGATTTCTTGTCACAGAGACATCATTAATCAATTAATGTATATTATGGATGTCTAAGTGTAATGTTAGTAATTCGGAAAGAATTTCATTACACAGAAAAAAGTATATTGCTTCATAAATTCCGTAAAATCAATTGTGGCAGTCTCATTGAGCGACAATAACAATATCAAAAATAATTAGCGACATCTGTGGGGATGTAGGGGGAAGGAAAATGGCTGTCACAGGCCGGTATAATATGTTGTTACAACACATACGTGATGTGTGTCATATAACCCAAACATATACAACTTCCAAAAAATTAGTAAGACATATATATTGGTGCAAAGTGATCACTTAAGCCTACCAAACGATCGGTCGTAAGTCCGATATACACCATAAATAACTTCTGTACCTACTTTCCCATAATAACAATAAAATACAGTTTCGTCTCTGTGAGACATCCACAATATACATTAACTGAATCATTTCTTTATTTACAAAAAAAAGAAAAATATATAAAATATGTTACGGGCGTTACACGAAGTTACGGAGACAGACAGACTACGAAATTATTATAAACTGGGATTTGGATCTATGGCAAATGAATCAGTTGATGTTGCGTGTAATAAATATTAGGTGTGCTATGACAAACGCGTCAATGTGACGGCGTTCCTAAAGAATCCAAATCGACCGCTCGAAATATGCATGCAAATGTAAATTTCTATATATACGCATACGTCATTTTTTTATGAATGACTTTAACGGAGTGCTTTCGGACAAGCTTTGTTGCATATTCTGCGAATTGATTCCCTATACCGGCTGACAACAATTTATGCGTTTTATTGCCCGGTCTGAGATTTCTCAAGCTGTGGGTCGCGCGATCTTAGCGCAAAATATGAAAGTGGGTAATGCGTAAAAATGCCTTTATTACTCCCTTTCTTTTAACTCGTAGCGTCTGCTTGTCGGCTTGTCTGGTCTTGTTGATCATTTTTATCGTCGCCACGAGTTTGCCTGCAAAGTTTCAGCTTGATTGGATCACGGGAAAAGGTTTAAAAATCGATCGAAAGTTTTTTCGACTGACAAGCAAGGAGACGCTACGAGTTAAAAGAAAGGGAGTAAAAAAGTAACCCATAAAAAGTTTTTATTATACTCCCTTTCTCATTTACTAGTTGAAACATTTTTTTCGCTTAACCTACGAGTTGGGCTCGTATAATGCCACTCGCCGATCGCAGGCAAACCTGCGATCGGCGAGTGGCATTATACGGACCTATTTTTCAAGCGATAATTTATGGACGCGAACATTCTAGAGAGTACTTTTTGTACAAAAAAACGTCGAGTTAACTTTTTCCAAACTTAGTTTATCATTTAAGTGTTTTAAATATATAAATATCTACACGAGGGTAATATAGATACATATAATAAGTACATATTACCATTTTTCATTATCTAAATATTTTTTTTTCTGCATAATTGAGCAGCTAGACATTGAATTTCTTTAGTATTTTCTTATTCAATATATAATCTTGTATCTGTATTGTGACATCAATCTATTTTCTCCTGCATTAGCCGACTATTGATGCTTCTAACAGGACTTCATTTTAATATCTGGATTATCTGAGCAAAGTCGTGATGAAAAGGGTGATCTCCTTAGGTTTTAATAACACTCTCTACATCAACTTGTGAGTGATAATGAAGGCATGATAGCGTGTTTTTTGTATTGATTATTTTAGTAATTTAATTTATTCAATTAACAAAATGTTTATTGATTTTAGATACGAAGGCGGCTGGTTCGAAAAGGTTGAGAGAGCGTGGTCAGACAATGTCTTGAGAGTACGTGCATTATTTATCGTCAACGGACGCATATCTGTGAAATATTCCATTTTTATTGTACCTGGTGCATTTTTGGGTGATGAGGGTGGGAGAACAAGCATTTATGAATGTGATGATTAATAACACACGAATTCTTTGCAGCTTCATCGAATGGACCATAAAATGATCTCAGGGTGGTTATAGTTTAAAAATTTTCAAATATTTGTTAAAGGGTGTACGGATTTAGCATATTTACACACGTCCTTGATAGGCGCCCTAGGTACTCCAGTTAGTCTAGATAACTAGAATTTACGATAATATTTATTTATATATTTATTAATTTACGGGAAACTATCAGTACAAATAAAAATCAGATTACACATGAATATTAAATAATAAGAGACCATCTTACAACAGAGTGTTAGTTGAATTAGTGTAATGGATCTGCAGAACGTACGTCACGACGCGCGAAAGGGACAGAGCATGACAGAGGCGAGGCGCGAGTGAAAGGGCTTTTTGCATTATATCGAGACCGATCACTATGGTTCATTATTATCACCGTATCTCTGTAAAACGTACGAGTCTACAACAAGTTCTTTTATTAGAAGAAACCCAGCAAAGAACAAGACAAGTATATCACAATTAGTATAAACCATTACCAAAAACTAGTAGTGGTTTATACTAATTTAACTAACACTGCTATAAAGTCTAACCATAAAGTTAACGCTTTTAATATTAAAAATATTAATAATAATACCATCTTACAAGTTTCAACAGATTTAACATTATATGCATTAACATATAATAACAATAACTTAAGTTATACAAACAATATAATAAAATGAAAGGTTTAAGTTAAGAACAAACCACGAGAGTCAAAGATAAATGTAAAAGGGTAATAGGGAATGAGGAAGAAAATAATAAGATAAGAATAGAAAAGATAAGAAGAAAAAGAAGAGCAAAAGAAATGTAGCATAAAGATATCTGATCAATACATCTGCATATATATACGAGGTCTGGACAAAAGAAAGAAGATGAATTAAAAAAAAGAGAAAAAAGGTTTATGACTGTGGTGAATATCCAAGAGATTTAAATTCATAGATTGATGAATTGAAGTGATCCAAGTCGAGCAATACATAAAACAGTTTTATTATATATATATATATATATATATATATATATATATATATATATATATAACTTATTTTTTTTAACACGGACAGGGACACGTGTCACATCAATATTCTTACTATTTTCAAACTAAACTAAACGCTTGTGCTATGAAAATAGGACTAACTTGCTGGTCTGAGAGAGATTCGAACTCGCGACCTTTAAATCACGAGGCGAGAGTCCTAAAAACAAGACCAACAAGCTACTCTTATTTCTACTCTAAAATCTATTATATTTTTATATTACAGAGATATAATCATTGTTTTATCTGTTGCATCAATGATCATATTATTGTCAATTGCAATAAAATAAATGTTTCGCTTTGTTGATAATGCTTATTAAATTTAAATTTATTTATTAAGGTCATTTAAGTCTCACAGAGACAAAGCTATTTATATAGGAAACCTTTATATATTAGCCCGGGGCCAGCGACCTTCACCAGCTGGCTTAAGTGATCACTTAACAGAATGCGACGTTCAACAATTGCACCGTAAGAACATCCACATATAATCAATTTTTTTATATATGTTCTAAATCAGTTTCTTTCGTAAATTCGAATAAAAAATATGAAATCATTTAAAATAACGACAAAAATATATAAACAAAAAAATAAAACTAATAAATTAAATTTTTAAAAATGAATCTCTCGGAGACTCTATAATTTATCTTTATTAATAATAATTGTTACTAATTATTCTCTTTGAACATACATATAAAAATATTATTAAATATATTTGTTTCAATAGTGGTTACACAAAATTCATGGTTTTCTTTGCCAACAGGAACTGACACGAGTGTAACCTTTCCTGAAAAGGGTGAGTAAATGTACATTTTTAAATTATAGGCTGAACGCCACCATTATCCAGTACAAAAAGTTCACTACACAAAAATTCCACTTGTTAGCTTTCAAAGACACGAACAAACACGTTTCATTAATATTTACGGTAACCACGTGCACTTTTCTTTAACAGGTGTGTGTATGCTGTTTAGTTTAGCAACATTATGATATATATATATATCTATATAAATATATATATATAATATATATATATAGATATATATAATATATATATATATGTATATATATATATATATATAATTATTTAGATGACATTACGTTATACCACCATTCATAAAATGTTTGGGCTTGTTTTGCCTGTATTTGTGTTAACAAAATAAAATAAAATAAACTTGCCTTTTTATTTAAAATGTCCTTAGATTTTCACGGCCGTTCAGAATCTTCTGTGTATAGTTTTCTGGGATATTCTGCCGTGTATATGTGACCCCTCTGGCCAACATTTCGGATCCATTGCAGAGTACGTCATCAATACACATCATATCAGGATACACAACACACTACATCAAGACACACACACACCCTGCTTTTCGACACGTTACTGCAATCCAGTACTTAACCTAACACAAACTTGGAGACACCCTGACTTCGGTACGTTATTGCAAGGCAATACTTAACCTACACTTCAACACACACTCATCACATCAGCCCTGATGATGGACCCTGCAATGGGATCCGAAACGTTGGCCAGAAAGGTCACATATACACGGCAGAATATCCCAGAAAACAATACACAGAAGATTGCCTTTTTATTAACTGCCTTTCGACCATCGTCAGGGTTTCTGATTTTTCTCTCGATCGGATCAACAAATAAGCATTATTTAACTACATAGCCTTGTACTGCATACAAGGCTATGCAGAGTAAAACATTGGCGAGTATTTGATCGATCCTTGCTAGAAACGCCTCCGTGTTTTCTCGCCTTCGATGTTGCCAAGTATCAACAAGACTATCTTTGCCTCGTTGCGCTACACGTCTGCATACGCCTGCATGATCCATCTTTGGTAATGAGCTATTGAAGAAAAGACAAATGTGAACGTTTGTACGTCTAGATTTTTGGCGTATCTTTGACGGAAAAATATTTAGCGACCTTGCCAAATGAAATTGATTGAACGGTATTTGCAAATAGAGCATACAGGATATAACAGGGCTAGTCCACAATACTTTACAGGTGAATTCCTGCCACAAAAATGAGTCCAAAATGTTCAAGCAACCAAAATGTTCAATAGTTAAGGAGATATGTGACATTTTTACACAAACTAATAAATGGTACCTACTATTGACTGTCCTCAACTAGTAGAACGTATCTGCTTGCGTGTTCCGTCTCGCATAACTAGAAGTCATGCAGGTTTTCCGTGGAAAATGCAGAAGCTACTAACTGTATCTTTAATTGTCCACTGCAGAGGCTTCCTAGACTAGCAAACAGATACGAGCAACTGGACGTCTTTGCCAATAACTATATTATTCAAACATATATTTAAAGGTGTATTGAAAGATTACTAGTATTTGTCGAATTGGACTTAAATAATCACTCTACATTATTACTTTTTTTATTTTAAATTTCTATTTTATTATGTTTTTCTTATAACTGTAATGATTCTCTAATATTTTGTAAATAATAAGTCAGAAAATGCAAACTTTGATATTGCATAACTCCATAACTGTTCACATTAGGTGATTTAATATTTTTGACTCATAATCAAGGCAGGAACCCACCTATAAAGCATTGTGGACAAGCTCTGTTATACCCTGTATGTTGTCATGAGATTATAGAAGCGGAAGAATTGCACAAGAGGATTTTACAGCACTGTACACCTTTTTCAGTGGTAATTGGTCCAATGGATTCTGGAAGCATCGCGAAGTAACATTGACAATAAAAGAGATTGATCGAGCCACTGCGCCCTTAGTATTAGCAGGGGCGTGCAGTGAGAGCAAGAAGCTCGACCTTTTCCTAAGCATATATTTTGAAAAGAAACCGAAATAAGAGATTTATCTCTTAATATTCCTATTACAATAATTAAAATATTATACAGATTTCAATATTTTATAATATTCTGTCAGATAAATATTTAATTTCGATTTTTTTTCCAAATATATGTTTAAATAAAATTCATGTTTCTTGTTCTCACTGTACGCTTCTGAGAATTAGAGTTATTTTGACAAGTGAGAAGTGATCATAGAAAGGGGCATTTGACCATAAACAAGCGATAGATAAGAGTAAAGCGAAATTAAATAAAGTATTTGTAAAATATTCAGAAGCGCAAATTGTGCCAGTCAAGAAATTGGCGTGAATTAAAGAATTGATCTCCAGGTAAAGTTGTTTAATTTTATTATTTTTATAAGCATGAAAACATTTTATTTTGAATAAAATGAAATTATTAGTACTATTTTTATTTTTTATTTTTAGTGAAATACTGTTTTTTTAAAAAAGTTCTGTAAGTTAAGCGATATTTTTATGTGATAGCTGCTTCCGTTTGCTAGGCCATTATTAAACACTCTGTTTGATAATGGTCTAGCAAACCGAAATAGCTGTCACATTTAAAATAACGCTTAAATTATAGTTCTTCATAATAATATTAAAAATTAATTTATTTTAAATCTCATTAAAAATAAACATTGGGTTCTACAAACTAAACACAAAAAACATTAATAAATTAATTTTGTCGACATACTAATTGGGTCGTCTATAGGAATATATTATATGCACATATATAAATCCTAACTTTAATGTTCTCCACACGCATGTTCTTGCATAAACGCGGGCCAGGTAATATTAATGCATATTTTTTGTACCATTTATGCTTCACACGACCAAAAAATTAAAAATATTGCTCATGCAAAATATTTGCCATCGTGAATATGCATATTAAATATTAGCGTAGGCAAATTAAATACTTAAAGAAAATAAGTAAACGAATTAACTTTGTTTATCACCACTTAATTTTACCACCACAAAAATTGAGTGGTGATAAACAAAGTTAATTCGTTTAATTATATTCATAATGAATAACCACAAAGTAATAGCAAAATACAATAGTATGCTTAAAGAAAAATAAAGTTTTTATTTATTCACCGAAGGCCTTGGAAACAAAATTAGTTGGAGCAATGTTGTTACATTAAACCAATGTTTCTATAATATTTCACATACTAATTGTATCTTCTTTATTGTTTCTTAATTCGCACTAATAAAGTTGTTTCCATCGCTTCGATCATTTTCGAGAATGTTCCGTTCATTTGAAAAAAAATTCACTTTCGGTAGGTACTTGTACCGAATATCTATTGTTGGAATCACTGTGCTAGTCACGCTGCACGATATCGCTCTGTCTGTGTACTTGTCGTTGTCAATTAACTTCGATATCACTGATTGCGCAGTTGCCAACCGATCTCTTTATATGGGATATCGTTTTTTTGGATGCTTCCGGAGTTTACGATAATGACCCAGTCGATTCTAGAGTGTTCGAGCGATTTCGATAGTGTGTGATTTCTTCAAATTATACATCTCGTAAAAATATTAATAAACATTAATAAATAACCAAAAAGTGTCGATACTTCTCAAAAGATGCTACTCAGAACTAGCACCTTTATCGCCCCTTTCAATGTAGCGCATTAAGCCCATTAAGCCACTCGGCATAACAACCCGCCGAGAATCAAAATCGCTGCCCGTCCTGCGACGGGCGAGCGAGTCGAAATTCCGCGTTTAACGATCGGAATTCTCATACGGGCTTATGAATTATTTTATGCGAGTGTCAAAAACTGTCACACGGAGTTTATTATTGGCTTTTGTCCGGGCGGATCAGCAAACACATTTTCCTTTTGACTCTCTCTTAAAATGTTGCAGGGCACAAACACACCTCGCGAGAGGCCGCGGCAATAAAACTTAAAGTGTGCCATTTTTATGGGACGCTCAGAAATTTCGCGGCCGAGCCGGGGCTTCGCAAATCTCCGCTAATGCATAATCCCGATTGACGCTAGTCCCGGCACGGCGCGGAAACACAAAAGTTTTATGGCTGTTAAAAGAAGCGGACGCCGGCCGAATACGTCAGACGACATTTTAGACGTGTCGTAAATGTCGGCTTTTCATTAGTTTATAAGTAGTCGATAATATAATATATTGTTTGGATTTGTGAGTAGGCAACGATATTTACACTTATGTAGTTCGCTCTGCGGTGAATGGCCCTGACCCCACCCAACCCTGGATTTGTTTTAGCAACCCCCATACCGGATCTACACTCTGTGCACATGCACACGCAAATAAACACGATAATTATGTACATTTAAAAAAAACTTATTTAGTTTTTTCCTCACCAAGTGCACCTCTTACATTCTAAATACACAAAAATTCATAAAAATAGGCTAGGTAACACTTCTTTTTCTTCTTCTTCTTTTGTTAGATACTTGATCTGTGTTGAAAGGTCAGTTCTGGTCTTGTGACGAGGACGTCCAGCTCTCTCTCCATCTCTTTGGTGGTTTCCCTGGTGGTCGGCGTCCCTCTAGAATCCCGCTCGGGTTCTGGGAAGTCTCGTCTGCTCCATTCTTTCGAAATGGTCCCTCCAGAACGCCTTCTCTGCCTGCTCCATCTAACAATATCTTGTATGTCCCCTCTGGAATCCCGCTCGTGGCTCTGGGAAGTCTCGTCTGCTCCATTCTCTCGACATGGCTTAAATTTCGCAGGTTCTGCGGATTTCCTCATTGGGTACTCTGTCTCTGAGGGTCTTGCCCGCAACGGGTCTTAGAGTCTTCGTCTCTGTAGTTCTCACCGTGTTCGCTCTTGCTTCGATACTGTATATCATGATAGGTCTTATGCATGTTTTATATATACTGACTTTTCTTTCCACTAGCATATGCTTATTGGCCCATACAGTGTCTCTTAAGCATCCGATGATAATCGCTGCTTTGTTTGTCTGCTCTTTGACTTCGTCGTACAGATCGCTGTAGCTGGACATCTCCACCCGAAGGTACTTAAATTTCATAACCTTTTCTATGGGTTTATTGTCTACGACCAATTTACATCTTCGAGGTTGTCTAGATATTGTAAGACACTTAGTTTCCTCGACTGAAATGGTCATGTTGTACTAGCTGGGTAACACCTACGCGCATAATTCTGATATTTTTAATTTCAGTTTAACAAAATATAAAAATTCGCTACTAAAAGCTCTACATCCTGCCGTCCTGAATTCACATTGCAATCACAAAAAAATTATTATACCTATTTGTTTAACTTTGTATATACTTCATATCTCCTTTTTCTAAATTACTGTTACAATTTTAAACAACTATCTATACTATATTGTCCATTCTGTTATTTTTTTGCTGTTCTACTCTAAAAGGTACTTCTGTGCCGTATATTGAATTAAATAAATAAATAATACATTCACAAATATACACCATCCAAAGGAACTATAAAAAAATATTTTAAAATATACAGAGTGTCTCCTAGTTAGTAGCAAAAAATGCGGGGAGTGTTCTTCATAAATTTTTGAATAGAAAATATTCTTTTCACTTTGGGTGAAATGTCGAGAGTTACGGAGACAAGTGACATCGAAGATTTCTTTTTTTTTAATTTCTGACTTATTTTCCGTAAATTGTTGGAATATTTAATGCAAGTCAAATAAAAAGACTGTACTGTTACTGTAGTGAGAGTCCAACGTTTGACTGAAAATAAGTAAAAGATATTGAAAAAAAAATGCGATAACAACAGCACTAAAAATAATGAAGAAATTATCTATTTTAATCTATATTAACCTATAGTCCTTTAATAATGGTGGAAATTTTGTGAAATAATTCACGAAAAAGTTTATCATCAAAAATGGAACACATTAAAGAAAAAAATTGTTTGAAAAACTTCGAATTTCAAGAGAATGGAAGTTATTGTGCTAAAATAATTGATTGTAATATTAAGACATGAAATTATAATTTTTTATGTCCGTTATATTCGCATAAGTTTCATTCAGTTATAATTTACCTTTCAGTTTTGTGATATACCTAATGAAATATACGGGAACTAATATCCTCATTTAAAAAATGAGATGCGAACAAGGAATACGTTTCACATCAATATTCTTACTATTTTCAAATTAAGCTAAACACTTATGCTATGAAAATAGGACTAACTTGCCGGTCTGGAGTGAGATTCGAACCGCGACCTTTGGATCACGAGGCGACAGTCCTAATCACAAGACCAACAAGCTACTCAAAGACGCGCAGTTGTCCTGCGCGATGTTGCCTTGCGCCTAATCATGGGAACACACTTCAGCAGCTTCACCGATGACATTTTTGACTGCACTCCACAGTGTAAATGGGGTTGGACTATATAATAATGCAGGTGGATACTCCGATCGCAGGTGATTGCTGAAAATTATGATTTATAAAACAATCAAACGATTCGCGACGGGATTCGAAAGGCCCGACCGTAAAGTCTGCGTTCGATATGTCGAATCAAATTAAGTCTAGAAATTGCCGGCGTATAATGCTTTATGATACGGCCATACTGCCGCAGTCTCTGCTCTCCGCGCGCGCTCATTAAACCCATTCCAATTTAAGTCCGCGACTGACGCGGAATCCTCCGCAGAATCCAGGGACCTTCATCGTCTCGACCTCAGTCTGGACCGAAATGAGTTGCAGACGGAATAAAGTGGTTATTTTTTAAGCTTTTGCTGTATTTTGTTGTCTGGTGAGTTTAGGTTGTTGTTAGTGAAAATACCACGCAGTTGAGCTATTACGCACTCTGCGGTTGATTTTTATTTATAGAAAAAAGTTTTGTATCGTTTATTATGGTTGGTTATTCATGTTTAAGGAATGTAACTCGGGAGCATTTTTCTAATCCTGGGAAAGCGAGATTAAGAAAGGCCAATCCCAGGATCTAGGGACTAGCCTAGCTGTAGGTAACTAGAAAATTACAATATTATTGAAAGCGTGCGTGCTGTTGAAATTACAATACAAGTTATTTATTTGAATTTTGACTCTTATTTAACTCGAAAACGTTATTATTATTAGAGTCATACTTTTTAATAACTTTGAATCTATGTTAGACTAGCTTACAGGCGCGTATTAGTTTTACATAAATCTATATGTAAATAAGAAATTAGGTGTACCAATAAAAAGAAAACAATTAGCATAATTTGCACTTGAATTATCAATATGGTTCGGGGATCGGTGGCTCTCGTAGCCCAGTGGGTATGACACTATATTCTCACACCGAGGGTTCCGGGTTCGATTCCCTGTGAGGTCACAATTAATCTACGTGATTTACTCAAGCCTGGGTGTTTTAAGTGATGTGTTTTGCTTCTGTAATTGGGCCTCTTGGCATAAGTAATGTGTTTTGCTTCTGTAATTGGGGTAAAATTAAAAAAAAATGGTTCCTTTATCAGGATGCAGCATAGTTTAAAAATATTCGAAGTGTACCTAGACATCAACAAAAGCAAACATAAATATGAGGGAGTGGAATACCTAACTAAGAGTTGATTTGAAAACAAATTTAAGCTCTTTACCAAAAATTATTTGTGTATTTATAATATTTAATTTACTATATTTAATTAAAACATTTTAAAAAAAATAATTTTCTGGCATGTCACACAGTAAAATAAAAGGGTGTTATTGCCAACCACTAGTCAAAGAAGTGTACTTTCAAATTCATACGAGCACGCATACATATCATTTATTTATATATGCAAGAAGAAAATAGCTGATCATATATTTAAAAAAATGTCTAAGAGTAATCATTTTCTCATAAAGATTAAGGTATTATTTATTTTAGGATTATAATTTGAAGAAATCTATACAATTATCTGGTGTATGTAATTTTAACAGATGTGCCTTATATTAGGACTCGATAAATAATATAAATTCCCAAGTTTAATGCATTAACATTGCGAGCCTGGAATTATTTGTGCGTGAACTTAAACTAAAATATATTATTTAAAAATAAAACAAATATATTTTTTTAAACCACATAGTTCTATTTTGAAGTCTTTTGAACCTCTCCCTCCCTCCAATTGGACATTTTGTATTGTTTTCTCTTACCAAAACTATTTTAAAAATTAGTTCAGCTAGCGACCATCTCTATAAGTAACGTGTGCGTATGACAGTGTGAATATACGTATAGTGTACCTAAAATACAAAAGTGTTGGAACTGTGGAAACGGAAATCTATGAAAATAAATACGCATACAACTGCTCAGCATCATTATACATTTAGAGGTGTGAAATGGTTTAACGAATTACCTATTAAAATAAGGATTGAAAAAAATTATGAGGCCTTCAAGAAAATTTAAAAAAAAAAACCCTCAGTGTTAATTAAATTTTATATTTTATTATATATGTAATCTACTTACTTATTACTTAATTGTGTATACTTTAGAATATTCTTTTAATAATATATAGTTTTATATTTAAATATTATTTATATTGCATACTGTTATCATCTTTGCTTGTTTATTATATTTTTTTAGTTTATTTTACTGTTGTCTCACATAATTGCATCTTGATTATCGCATATTAGTAACTTTTTACTTCCTTTCTTTTAACTCGTGGCGTCTGCTTGTCTGGTTATCTGACGAAAAAACTTTGGATCGATTTTTAACCCTTTTCCCATGATCCAATCGAGCTGAAACTTTGCAAGCAGACTCGTGGCGACGATCAAGGAGATCTATCAAATTTTCGTTAAAAAAAATTAATTATAGTATAAATTTGAATTTTTCAAATTTTTAATGGTTTTTCTTCTTATATATAGGTACATAGTACGTACTACTTATTAATAAAAATATTTAAAATACAATGATACTCCTCTCCTACTCACGAGTTATATTACTCATGTAGAAGAGAAACACCACTGTAAAAACTGTCACTGTCTTAATTGTAAAAAAAATGTATTTATCTATTAAATAAAAAAAATAAAAAATATGCGATCGCATATTCCGTACAGTTGGCTCTGACTTTCCTCCCCTCCCCTCACGTAGCCCAGCACAGCATCCTTGATCGGGCCGCGTAGTTTATGTACAGTTGGCTCTGACTCCCCAATGCATGATTTTTATTTTACGCTTAGATTTTTAGATTGTACGCAGTGCGCGCCCTGGCGTGCACACGATGGTACTCGTGTATATTAAACGTTTGCTTGTCCTTGGCGCTTGCCTCTCAGTTCAGCCCTTTGTACGAGACGGTGAAGGTTTTATAGGGTTTTTAATTACTGCGCAGTGAACTATTTACGGGCGCCATAAACATCGGAGCGCATGACAAATCCCGCAGCCTCCCAGGCGACGGCCGCTGCGGGCCACGGTCGTGATGCTCCGTGTACGGATCTCATCTCCCGCGCGCAGAATCTCGGTCCAGGTTATCTGGTCAGCCAGGCGTCTACTCAATCTAAGGGGGGCTAAGGTTTATAACTTTTTTTTTTGCATTTTATTTTTTTAAATGAATATATAATATCGCAAGAATATTGTGTCAAAATTTCAAGTCAATCGGAGCAAAATTGACGAAATTATGATCATTTGAGCGATGCTCAGACTGATTTTCTATACCTGCTCGGGCAGCTGAGAGGCGCGCTCACCTGAGGACTACCGGACGTGCTATTGTATTGGAAGAGTTTTGCGTAGACAAGGACAAAAAGATGCTGATGATGAAAGCTCTTTGCTGTGTGAACAATCGACTGTGTGTGTAATCAAAACTACTGCACCGACCCTTTTGAAATTTTGAACACTATTTCTGTACATAATTTACGAGGTAACGCTGGAGACTTTTTTTCAAATTTAATAAATTTTATTTTTTAATAACAAATTAGCCAATTTTTTCCGCAAAAAATCGCGTTTTTCCCTTTAAAGTGTTCCAAAAAAATGAAAAATTGAAATTTCTAAAAAAACCCTCCCAGCGTTACCTGGGGAAACCTATTATCTAACAAATGAACTTTGAGTTTTTGATTTTAGATGATCCAGCACCAAGTTATGACGGACACCGCAATTCTACTTTTTTCCGAGACACGTCCGAATAATTGCTGCCATTGCCGTATTTTTTAATATTTCTTTTTGAAAATACTTTAATGTACCATTGGTTTTAATAAAGAGATTTTAACTGTGTCGTCAGAAAAAAATCACAAAAACATGCCTTTTTTTGTACGAATTAACCTTACCCCCCCCTTAAGGAACTGATATTCTCTCTTCATGAGCAGCTTGTTGGTCTTGTGGTTAGGACTCTCGCCTCGTGATCTAAAGGTCGCGGGTCGAACCTCACTCCAAACCGGCAAGTTAGTCCTATTTTTATAGCACAAGCATTTAGATTAGTTTGAAAGTAGTAAGAATATTGATGTGACACGTATTCCGCGTTTGCAACTCTATTTAAAAAAAATGGCAATTATGCCCAATAAGAATCTGTCAAAGGAAGCAAGACTAGCGGTACATAATGGCGTTCCAGTGCCAACCCTTATGTATGGAAGTGAAGCCTGGAATTGGCAAAAGAGGAATGAAAGTAGACCGAATGCGGTAGAAATGCGGTCACTAAGACGCTTGTGTGAAAAATCTTTGAACGATAGAGTGAGGAATGAACAAATTAGAAGCGAATGCAATGCTGGCTGTAGTGTGGTAGATAGAATAAAGTAAGGATTGCTGAGATGGTTTGGTCATGTGGGACGTATGAACGAGGAAAGGATGGTTAAGAAAATATATGAGGCGAGTGTTGAAGGCAACAGAAATAGAGGGCGTCCGCGAAAGACCTGGCACGATCAGGTACTACAAGTATTTGCGGATGGCCCTGTTAAAAGCCGCAACAAGCGTAGAACGTGTATGAGAAGATGTATGAAGGTGGCCGAAGCAAAAGTGGTGTGCCAGGATAGAAGAGTGTGGCGTTCAATCCTCTCTGCCTATCCCTGCGGGTAAACGGCGTGATGGTTAGTTAGTTAGTTATATTCTCTCTTCATGAGTAGCTTGTTGGTCTTGTGGTTAGGTCTCTCGCCTCGTGATCCAAAGGTCGCGGGTGCGAACCTCACTCCAAACCGGCAAGTAAGTCCTTTTTTCGTAGCACAAGCATTTAGATTAGTTTGAAAATAGTAAGAATATTGATGTGACACGTATTCCGTGTTTGAAACTCTGTTTAAAAAAATATATCGTTTCTGATCAGGATATACAGGGAATATCATAACTATTAGCAGTAAGACTTTAAAGGTAGATATCTGCTTTGATAATGAGTCAAAAATGTTCAAGCATCCTTGATATAATATCCATAGTTTTTTTTCAATATTTCTGACTTATTTTTTCCAAAAAGTTGAACATCATTACAGTAACCTATATCGATAATGAAAAATTCATTAACATTAATACAAGTCGAATAAAATGATTAAAACCTTGCAAAAATTTAAAAAAGAATATTTTATCATAAATTTTCACAATCAATGTAAGTTAACGTAATGATAGTTCAACTTTTTGCAAAAAATAATTGACGTAAAAAATATTCATATGTTTCCACGGCCACTCAGAATCTTCTGGTTTGTGTCTTCTGCGGTATTATGCCGTGTTTTTATGACCTTTCTGGCCGACGTTTCGGATGCCATTGCAGGGTCCATCATCAAGGCTGATGTGTATCATCAGCCCTGATGATGGACCCTCGACATTTACATCACATGGATACCGAGCGTCTAAGTTTATTTTAATATTTTGGCGGGATCTGGTTTCTCGCTCATTAGGTGAAATTTATAAATTAGAATAATAAAAAAATTTACCGTCAATATTTTGGGGTAATAAACAATATTAAAATTCAGTAAGTTAATTACATGACACTTTTCAACACGGTGGTATGCAATCCTACCACGTGCATTCGTTATTAAAAATTAAATTAAAATATATTTAAGTTTCTAAATCAATTTCACTTTTAATGGTAGTGTTAAGTATAAGATATATATATTCCTCAAATAGGAGGTGTATATAAGTATTTACAAGTTTTCTAGGTGTATTATAAATAGTCAAATATCTGCTCAACGACTTTGCTTTTATTAAAAATCTAGCTGTTACCCGTCAAAAATGACGGAACATTGATTCGCGTCTTTGCTAATCCCTAGTATATATTTATACTATCTTTCTGGTGGTCAACGAAGAGGCGGCGGTAGCAACATGCGCAGAGCGGCCGGTTCGAGTATGCCGGTCCGGGTTCAAGCCCCATCTCCAGGCGTTCTATTTAATTTTTTCAGCCGTGAATTCGAAAGAAACGGACAGATGGACAGGCAGACGGTAAGACAAGTAAATTATTATGTTTTATTTTAAATTATATTTTTTTTAATATTTAATGAATTTAAAAAAAAATTCAAAATTTACAAATATGTAAGAAATAACGATAAAGTCTTGTACGGTATATCTAATTCACAGCTCCTTCCGTTACACGTAAGAACCCAATACACCTCCCGATAACTCTTCGTTGCGTCTCGCGTCTTGAGTAACACATCTTCAAGGCTTGATATATTGTGACAGGCCGATTCGGAACAAGCGCGCTTTAGTGTTGCCATTTTGTTTGTTTTTGCCATCATCCTGATATCATATCCTGCGAGAAGGACTATCATAACGTAGTTTATTGCCGCTCTCCTTCAATAAACTATAATATACCGACTTAGCTCAGTGGCGTACGTATAAAGGAAACGGAAAGTGTGGAATAAGTGCCATCGTATAAATAAGTATTATTATTGTCACAAAAAAAAACGAGCGATGATGTGTAACACCATTGGACATCTCACAATTAAAAATATCAATTGAGCTGCAACGGAAATTAACATTAATATTTAAAAAATCTAATTAAAAAAAGTAAAGAAAATGTATGAGCATTTATTTATTATTGAATTTTGCCGAACTAGTTAGGTACCGTATACCTACATAGGCGTTTTTATTTAGAAATGTGTTTGGACAATTATACGTTTTTATTTATTTTCATAGATGGCGGTAGTGTGTCGCTATACATATTGTATATTGAATAAATATTTAAAAAGAATCAAATAAATTACATAAAATTTGAGAATGTAAGTCATTAACCGTATTAAAGAGTTAAGGTTGTTATTACGGTCGTCAGACATATTTAACTGTAACCGGTTGCAGATATTTTATGTTTTTGCGAACCGTATGTTTTTTTTGAGAAACGATTCTCGACGTTTCGTTGAAATCTTATTCAACGTCATCAGGAGGACGACCTTTACCCGCGGGAAAATCAGTTAAATCATAAAGGGTAGTTATTGTTTACATTAATGTAAAAAAGAATTAAGTATTTATTGGATAGTTTCGAAGATATAAGCCAAAATATATCAAAGTTACAACATCCACACGCTTGACACCAGATGCGCAACATATATATAAAATCAGAAGCGTTGAATGTTGGAAGTGTGCGTCTTCGCTGTGATGGCACTTGATGGACATTGATTTTTTTCATCGTGCGCGCTCATTGGTAAAATGAAATTGCGCGCGCTTCCCCGGCGTCTATTTCCTGTTACGTATTTCCGTCCGTTTTCACGAAATCACTGCCACAGATTGCAGGAAAGCGAGAGGAAAGATGATACATATCAAAAAATCTAGAGAAAAAGTCGATAATCATTCGGTTCTTGCACGAAATTAATAATTTCTTTTTGAAGTGTGGGACATCGTTCATTGAATTAGCGGTGTTCTTATGCGCTTGTGAATCAAATGCAGGTTTTAAAAGGTTTGGCTGGGAATGAATGATGTGTTGGATACGAAAATTGCCAATTAATGAAATGGCCTTTAAGACAAACTGGTTGTTTATTCAATGTTACAAATTTTTACAATGTTTACAGTGTTTACAAAATTAAATTAAGCTTTTTTCATTGTTGCTGAGAGTCTTGGCAGCAAGTAAACACTAAATTGATTTGACGCCCTGCCTGCGACACTAGTAGTTAAATGTATTATAGCAGACAGTGCTCTTCCAGTAGTATAATGTTCAAGAATATTTAGTATATTAGGTCCTTACATATGAAATTGGCGTTTAGTATGGGAGGAACATAAAGCCGATTTTTTTTTATTATAATATATTTATTTAATCAAAGTATGTACCATTGCTATCTATGCACTTTTGCCATCTCATAGGTAGTTCATCGATCACTTTACTAAAAAAACCATTCGGACGGGAATCAATAAAATCTTTGAAGGCGGTTTGGACTGCCCCATCGGAGTTGAATTTTTTCCTTTGCAAGAAGTTATCCAAATTTCGAAAAAAATGGTAATCTGTTGGGGCAAGGTCCGGAGAGTACGGTGGATGTCTGAGACATTCCAATTGAAGCTCCTCTAATTTGGTAGCCGTCTGTTGTGCAGTGTGTGGTCTAGCGTTATCATGAAGCAGCAGTGGCCTAGAGCGATTAACCAGCCTCGGTTGTTTAGCAGCTAGCTTTTCCATCATGGTTTGCAGTGCTGACAATAGACATCTGCCGTAATCGTCTGGCCAGATTTAAGAAAGCTGTAGTGAACGACACCAACACTAGTCCACCAAACGCTCACAAGTAACTTTTTTGGAGTCAATTTTCGCTTGGGGCATGGTTTGGCTGGTTCGGCAGGGTTCAACCATTGCGATGAGCGCTTCTCGATATCGTACAGGATCCACTTTTCATCACAGGTAATGATTCGATTTAAAATCCCTTCATTATTGTGCCGGTTGAGTAATGCAACGCAGCAGTCAACGCGCGTTTGTTGATTTGCTTCACTCAATTCGTGAGGTACCCACCTTTCAAGCTTTTTCACCTTACCAATTTGCTTCAAGTGGATTAAAACAGTTTTATCACTAACACCGCAGCCTGCAGCTAACTCGGATGTGGTTTGCGATGGATCCGCTTCCACAATAGCCTTCAATTCTTCATTATCAATTTTGGTCTCCGGCCGTCCACGGAGCTTGTTCTGCAGGTCGAAATTTCCAAAACGAAAACGTTGGAACCAAAATCGCACTGTGTTTTCTTTTGCGGCACCGTCGCCATACACATCATTAATCCTTCGAGCCGTTTCTGCAGCACTGGTGCCACGGTGGAACTCGTACTCGTAAATAACGCGATATTTCAAGTTTTTCATTTTGTAAACTGAGTGACGCAAAGAAAAAAACAATTGAGGAAAAAACAAATTTTCAAAACACAAATACATGAGTAAATAGCTGTATAAATTTGGATTTGGAATTCCTAACCAAAGAGAAGATATTTGAGATCAAATTTGCCAGTACGGCAAAACGCCAATTTCATATGTAAGGACCTAATATATATAACATTTGTGAATCAATCTTATTGCCAATTAAAATTAAGTAATAGTAATAATTAAATGTTTACAATTTAATAATGGTGTTAATTTAATCTATTATAGACAAAGAAAAAAAATTATCTGAATAAGATATTTAATAAAATAAAATAAAATAAAACAATTAAAAGTATTTAAAAAGATGAAAGTAAATGTTCTTGTAGGATTAGTATTTTTCAAATTTAGTTTATATCATGACTTTTAATAGGTTTTGGGCATGCTTCCTTCCCTTTTCATGCAGCCAGAGTTTCACATTGTATAATATAATATCCTGGCAGAACCACCAACACACAGGTAGGTATATTAAAGGTTTTTAATGAAGAAACAAAATATTTCATTTAGGTATTTATCCATAAATTTTGATATTACGCGTTTGTTTGGTATAGCCGATAGACACTTGTCTTGTGATTAAAATATTATAAATATTGTTTAAAGAAAGCTAAGGGTTTGTGTTATGAAAAATGGAATAATTTGGTGGTATCCTGGAATGAGCCTCGAACCTTCGGTCACTTGAATACTAGGCGAGAGCGTTTTTGATAGACTAACAGGCGCAAATTTAAGTAAATCCATTTATCCTGTTAGACCGTCCCACGTACGTATTTTTAAACAGAAAAAAGGGTTATTGGTAACGTATTTTCTTCCACTAAATCCTTAAAAAGGAACATCCATAAACCACGCAGCTAATTAAGGGGCGGGGTTCGATAGAATGCTACGCTGGGCTACGTGAGGGGAGGGGGGTGGGTCAGAATCGAGGTACGTAATTCTTTCATTTATTTTATTTGGTACAATTAAAACGGCACGGAATCGGTTTGCATATACAATTTAAAAATAGTTTTGGTAGGAGAAAATGTCAAAACTACTAACCACTCAGGGGGGGAGGGGTCAAAGCGAATCCCACGTTAAATACACGGGGAGAGGGAAGGGTACAAGAGTTCAAAACGGATCCATGTAATTTATGGACGCTCAAAAATCGATTTCACAGTAGCAGTAAATTTTTCTACGCTATTCTATCAGAAGTCGAAGAGTCTATCAGAAGAAGAAGAAGTCTATCAGAAGAAGAAGAAGAAGAAATTAAAACGGTACGGAATCGGTTTGCATATACAATTTAAAAATAGTTTTGGTATCAGAAAACAGCATAAAATGTCTTCTGGAATTAATAGGATAAAAACTACTAACCACTCAGGGGGAGGGGTCTAAGCGAACTCCACGTTAAATATATGGCAAGAGAGAGGAATTCAAGAGTTCAAAACGGAACCACGTGATTTATGGACGCTCAAAAATCGACTTCAACAGTAGCAGTAAATTTTTCTACACTGTTCTATCAGAAGTGGCTCCTTCACCCCTGCTTGGTTATCATTGCGTGCTGTTTGAGGTGCATGATACCCATGTTGAAAGTCACAACAAAATTATATAAAATTCTTTATATTTGAATGAATTTGAGAATTAATTAAATTCAAATTTAATGCCTGGCAAAATATATAAGAAAGCAGATCAAGCAAAATAATGAAAAAATATTTCCCAACTAATAAAGTATTTAATGATAAAATCAAAATTATAATCGGACATTATTTTCGGAACAACTTAATTGCACATGACAAAATTGACGGGTTCGGAATAAACATTTCTATACGCCATTGTAAGCGCTTTCAGTAAACAGTACCTACTTTCAGTTTATATTTATACAATGATACATGTACTTTGCATTCATTCATAAACAGATGAGTAGGTTATTCATTCACGCTTCGGTCACATGTATGACATGTGATGTCGATAAAAATCATAATGTGCTGCGCTGATGATTTTATGTTTTTTATCACAGATAAGATAAAATATCTTTATCACTCACTACATTATTGTCACATTTGAAGGATTCTAAGAAAATAACGGAACGAATACAGAAAAACGGACGTTATGAAATAAATCTTTTTATCAGTATTTTTATCTTGACATTTAAGGATATTCAGATTCTGATTTTAAAAAACTGAAAATGATGAATTATGGAAGGAAATTAATATAAATTTAATATCAAAAATGCATATTGAAATTGATGTAATTCACATTTAATTTATCAATTTATCGATAAAGTAAATATTTTTTTTACCGTATGTGAAAACGTTTTAGAATTTTCTACAAAGTTTACAAAAAACTCTGTACTTATTTATCGTGATGTCGATCAATCTTGTACAAAATTAAAAATTGTTGTTACTTTTGAAAGATAACAAAGCATGTTTTTGATTAAAATAAATAAAATATTGCACGTTACTATTTTAATTTGATTATTTCATAATAATTACGCAGATTTTTTTTAAAGAAAAAAATTGCCAATACAGGTGTTGTTGTAGTTTCTATGTGACGTGGAATGACACGAAGACCGACGAATGGATTTAAGGAAATTACATATGTTAATGTAGATACTTAGGTAGCATACACGCTTAGAATTGAGAAATATTTCTCAACATTTAGATGTGATAAAAAATTCAGACAATAATTTTCAATAGTTTCAATTTACTTATAATTTTGTATGCTGTGGAGAAAACCTGATTAAACATAATACAATAATTAAAACAAAATATTACCAAAACCAAATTATCCAAATCGACATACTCTTTCTGAAAATTTATAAAGAAGTATACTTTTTGGCGCATTCAGATTAATTTTTTTGTTATAAAGGAAGTTTCGCACACAGCTTCTAGCGGAAATTACACAGCTGGACGGAATGCGCTTCCAGCTCTCATTGTTTAAATATTACTATTGTTTTTAAAATTTCATTTCACTAATCCTTTTCTTTTAACTCGTAGCGTCTGCTTGCTTATCTGTCGAAAAAAATTGGATCAATGTTTAACCCTTTTCCCGTGATCCAATCGAGTTGAAACTTTGCAGGCCGACTCGTGGCGACGATAAAAATGATATAACAAATTAATAATTATAGTATAATTTTGGATTTTTCGAATTTTTTTATTACTCCCTTTCGTAGCGTCTCCGACTTTCGTCCCGACTCAAGCCCAACGCGTGGGGTAAGCGCCAAACCTGTTTCAACTGGTTAATGAGAAAGGGAGTATAATAAAAACTTGGTTTTAATGGGTGAGTTTTTTTTTCATTTCATTGCCGATGAATCAGCGTTTATTGCACAAGAATAGACATTTGATTGCTTGATACATTTACATAATACAAATAAATTAGGATAATATTATGTAACAAACCTCTCGGCCACTACCCACCTCGCTAGATATATAGAAATATCTGTTCTGAAGTAGGTAGCTTTTTAAATATTTTATCCCCTTAGATCGACATCTAATATTTATTTTGAAAGAAAGTACATATGGAAAAAATCAAGAGGAAAAATAAAAAATACATATAAAGTATCATGCGAGATGCAGGAAAAAATGGAAATAGATTCATAATATGCAAACGATAGTTATATATTTCTAATCAAAACAGCGTCTTTCATATGGATCTACAAAAGGAAAGTTAGACTAAAAGTATAAGAAAAAAAAAATTAAATACCACACCAAAATTTTTCGCTTGATTTGGTCAGGTTTCATCATTTTTATGCGCACGGCGCAATGTATTGGAGATACCAGGGCAGCAGAAATGATTCATGTCATGTAATCCAGAAAAATGCAAGAAACAAGTTAAGCACATGGAGAAATAATCAAAAGTCACTTAGCAGACGATCCTTACTACAATCAATACCGTAAGATAAGATTTATCCTTTTATACGTGCGTATAATATGCTTGCGCAATTTGGAAGTAGCTTGACTGTTGCGGGCAGGAATTGAGCGCTCGTATGTCGGCGTGTCTTTAGTTCCCACTCACGGCCGACAGTAATATTGCTGCGCTCCCGGTACAACCGATTATGATTTAGGTAGTCTTGTACGGCGATAAATATCCAACATACATCGCAAATGGCTCTTCAATTTCATATCGCAATATAATGGCGATGGATCTCGAGATAAAAAGACGCGGCGCTTGCTGAGTGACGGATTTGGATCGAAGCAATGTGAAGAGTTTTTATTTTTTGTTGTGGGGAAAAATGTTACGAAAATCAAACACGACACGCACAATGCGAGCGAGGGTTCGTGCATTTCAAAATTTTGGTATAAAATATTATTAAAATCTTACATAGTACTAGCTGTGCCCGCGTAGTTTTTTAGTACACTGTTTGGATCGTCATAGAACTTTCGCGAACCCAGAACTTTCAAGAAATTTATCAAATGTACAGGAATCTTCTAGACACACCGACACATTCCGCCACTCAGTTTAGAACCTTATAGAACTTTCGGGGATTTTCTAGAACCTTCTCCTTCCAGAACTTTCTAGAGCAGGTTTTTCCGGAACCTTCTAGACTCACCGACACAGCCGGTCTTTTTGCAGCAAACACAGCAGGTTATTTTGAAACAATCTGAAGCATTTGCGGCCTTCCCATAACAAAACAATGTGCTAGAAAGCACATTTTCGTCACCCACTCCCACCCACGCACAGCCACCCCCACCAAACTCGCATATTTTAGATGTGACACCAAGGGCTATCCACCACCATAACCACCGGTGGGTAGTTGTGGCTGGTTGTGGAGAAAACTTGGCGGATAGGAAAACACGGGTTTATTTACATATATATTGATTGATATTAATATTGATATATTGATTATCTTAAATTACGTCACGGAAGCTCTGGACGCGGCACATCAGGTAGACTGTTCATATAATGACTTCGCCAAAGCCTTTGATACAGTCAACCATGATGTCTTATTGAAAAGGTTGTATGAGATTGGTTTCTCGGATGGTATGCTAAAATTAATGTCGAGCTACCTCCAAAATAGGAACCAATACGTCTCCTACGGCCTATTCGCGTCAGAGTGCTTCTTTACCTTCTCGGGTGTCCCACAAGGATCTAACCTGGGTCCATTGTTGTTTTCGATTTTTATTAATAATATAAAAAATGTAATCTTA
Organism: Agrypnia vestita; assembly: GCA_016648135.1. NCBI lineage: Eukaryota > Metazoa > Arthropoda > Insecta > Trichoptera > Phryganeidae > Agrypnia > Agrypnia vestita. The sequence goes on along the minus strand of JADDOH010009613.1, from coordinate 49,236 downwards.
AACTCGCGCTTTCTGTTATTTGCGGATGACTTAAAGCTTTTCTTAAAGGTATCAACTTTGGACGATTTTCGTCTTCTCCAAGCAGATATATCAAATATATGTGAATGGGGAAGACGAAATAAACTGTTGTTTAATGTTTCCAAGTGTTCGGTTACATCCTTCACTAGGGCCCAAAAAACTCTATTTTTTCGCTACAAAATGAACGATCAAAATCTGACAAGAACATCAAATGTTAAAGATCTAGGTGTTAGATTTGTAAGCAACCTAACATTTCACGATCACATAGAGACGATCAGTGGTGATGCTTTGAGAATGTTAGGATTTGTTCTGCGTACTGCCAGGGTTTTCGAGAATACCCGCGTACTCAGAACTCTTTACAACTCCTTGGTGCGGAGTAGACTCGAGAGTGGCTCGATGATCTGGGGGCCACATGAGGGGCAAGTACTCTCTTATGGTGGAGAAAGTTCCAAAAGAAGTTTTCTGAGATATCTCTACATGAGAGAGTACGGCATTATCCTTGGCTTTACCCAACCGAGTTTCTCCAGGGTATGCTTGGCTACTATAGTTTAGCGAATAGAAGGAATGTGTATTGATTACAATTTTTGTATCGATTGTTGCGCGGTATGATCGATAAGCCTCAAATTATGCAGAGCATTGGTTTGTATGTTCCTGATAATTACACTAGACATCGTCAGCATAGATTGTTTTACATTCCAATATACAGGACCAACCTGCCGATGGTTATGCCTGTTGGAAGAGCCACAGCTATGCTGAACAAAATCGCTTTGGGTATTGATATATTCCATGTGTCTGAGGGGGTTTTCCGAAGCGGGATTCTCCTACACCTTTGACCAGGTTTTATGTTATTTTTAATTTATTAAATATTTTCATTTTTGTTATATGTACTTCCTAATATGTATGCCTTAAACATTTTGTTTGTCATGTACATATTATCATGAAATAAATTGAATTGAATTGAATTGAATTGAAGTATATATTGATTGTCACGAAAGTCTAAAACAACTGCGCATTAACAACAACGGTCCACATGAATCTAGAATCAACTGAACCACTCTCGAAAAAACTACAAAACACTAGAAATATGGAGATACTAGCGGAACCTAGTTTTTTTTTTTAAATAGAGATGCGAACACGGAGTACATGTCACATCGATATTTTTACTATTTTCAAACTAAACTAAACGCTTATGCTATGAAAATAGGACTAACTTGCTGGTGTAGAGTGAGATTCCAACTCGCGACTTTTGGACCACAAGACCAACAAGCTACTCTTTTTTTTTTACTCTTATGTATAAAGGTGGAGAAACTAGTGGAACCTTATTGCTATTTATGTATAAAATTGACGACAGACGAGCGCACGACAGTGAGTTATTGTGACTTATCTGCGAATACACAGACAACAGCGAACTGTGCGGCGGAGTCTCAGTGTGTAGCTAGCAGTATACTAAGCGATAGATATAGTGGGTACCTACTTATGAAAGACAAGTTACTGAGAATTAATAAAATTGCATCGAAAATAATTAGCGTAAATTACGAAATTAGATAATTAGTGTGTGAAATATTCTAGAAACATTTAAAGTGAATTTAAGAAAAGTGTTCGGATTAAACTCGTGTCCAGTGATTTTGTTTAATAAATAAAAGTTTAAATAGTTTTCAGTGTCTCATTTGCCTCCCACACCCACGATTCCGTGGCTGTATCGTATTAAGTTTTTATGGTTCAATACAGTTTTCATAATTTCATTTAAATAAATGAAATAAAAATGAAAATTTTGTGATAAGCAGGGATACCACTGCATTGCCGACAGATAAAGAATAGACGTGAAAAAAGACGTTTACAAATATGGTAAGCTCTTTATTTAATAACCTCTGTAATAAAATACCTTCTTCAGGATAACAGAGGCGCCGTACTGTTCAATCATGTATTGGATCGTAAATCTTGAAATTTTGCATTAATACATAAATTACGAGTAAGTGCAGTTTACACTTGGCAAGAAAAAAATGCTTACATCAACGACATACTGTGGAAACGTTTACATAGCATTAAAAGGAAAAATTATTCTGGTCCTTGCAGAACGTGATATCGTAGGTATATCTACTTTCTATTAACGCGAAACAAAATATGCTTAATGTGAAAGGTTCCGCATCTTAGAATAATACATGTTACATTAGAGTGCTACCGTACTCATCTCAATAAATACTTCTTAGAGAAATAAGGCAGTCCATTTTAGTTTCTAACTCTGTTACTACATAATTTCATAAATTGTAATTAATTCACATTTGTTAACTTTTTCATGCTATTGAATATATATTACTTCTTCTTAATACTTTTGTTATTGTATATTTACTCTGTAATTATTATTATTTTTTTATCTGTGTTATTTTATGCTTACTTTTGACATTATTATGTTATTTTATATTAACTCTGTATTCTACATATTTTATCTTTATTATCTTATACTTACCTTTACTTACTCTCTCATTTTATATTATAAGGTAATTAGTACAACATCAAATTACTGTAATAGGTTTTGTAACCGTTGAAATAAATAAATAAATAAATAAAAAATATGTTAGTTGGCATATCATCACCAAATTGCTAGGACGACATTAATAAATACCGCTACAGCTAAACGATATAAATAAGACGCGTACTATAATTAAACAATATGTAGATTCTCTATTTGCTGAATTTGTCGTCGCCGAATTGCTTATTGTAAATTTCTGTACGATTTAACTTTCTATCGACTAGAGCCCGATTTCAGAGTCAATACTTAGATGATTTAAAGGTTAAGGTACGCCTTAAAAACGCATTTTTCAGTATAAAATAACATTTTTAAGGCATACCTTGATTCGGGCATAGGTGATCGGCATCTGAGATTTCTTTGTGAAATATATTATATTACGACTTATTATAACTTTTCAATCTATATTATTAATTTTGTTGTTTTTGAATTTCTATTATATGTATTATGTTTTCCTTATGCTTCTGCTCGTTAGATACTTGCTTTTTACTTTATATTATATTTAGCTTCATATATTTGTATCTGTATTTTAAGTATTTTCTTTCCACTTTATCGTATTTTTGCATGTTATTTTTTTTCTTTAAACTAAATATTATATTAATGTACACTTTGTTTGTTTGTAAAAGGCCATTAGGGCGTTAATTAATAAAATAAAAAATAAATAAAATCGTTTCATTCTCCGTGGTTTCATTTCAACTGTAATCTACTTTTGTGCTTTGGTAAAGTATAGTACATATACGCTTTTGTGCCAATTCAATTAAAATAATACGGAGAAAAAACGAATAATAAAAATGAATATTCACATTTAAATCGTTGTTTATGAACTGGACTATAAGATATTTTAAATGTCCTCTGAGCATCAATATAACTTGGATAATAAAACTCCGCTATTTTTATCATCAAATCCAGTCAGCACAAGTAAGACAAAAAAGTTGGAATCATTGTATAGGATGGGTGAAGTTCGGAAATTGTTTTCGATAAAGTGGTCTAATTTCAAACGTCTGAATCTCAAGCCGTATGTGTACTTGAACAATATAATGAGTCTGTCAGAGTTCTTAAACGTTTTCCGAGTACCGGGTCAGATGCTTATTTGCACGGAGAATAAAATGTGGGAAATCAAACAATGACAACCTATTAAAAAAATATTACATAATTAATTGAATAAATTTTTTTCAACAAAATTTTGAAACATATTCTCCAGTTCTTCATCCAAATTCCTACAATGTGGTTATGAACAATGATGACTTCGAATTTCGATTACTGAATTAATTGTGTGTCAGTCAGTTCTCGAGAAAGAAAATTTAACGACCTGGAACAGATGAAAATATCCCAAATTTTATACTAAATTCAGATCAGAAAGTTACGAATTACATTACAATATTCATATGTATATGTATGTTTAGTTGTATAATGTATGTGTGCGTTGCATTGTCGGCTGACTAACATCCAACACGAATGATTACAATCACGTAATTAATCCTAACGAAAGATTCTATAATAAAACATAAATGTATTTTTGTATAAAATGAATAATTTTTTAAGTCATCCAAGAGAAAACAAATGGAAAAAAGTGCTTAGGAAGATGCCGCATCTCATGGTTGCATAACATGAGGGACTGGTGCAAGCTAACTCGACTGAGTTGTTCCGCGAGGCGGTGAATAGGGTCGCAATCGCCAATAGAATAGAATATGGCACTATAAGACGAAGAAGAAGAAAACATTTGAATATTTTTAATTAAAATGATATGTTTCAAGAGCCTGATAAATTTTAAGTCAATTTTAAGCACCGATGTAAGTCACTTTCGGAGAGTTACACAGGGCATAAGGAATATAAACACGGAATCAAGGTCTCAAGAAAGTGGTGCAGTTAACACACCATAGAAGTTGCCACACAGCATGAACCAGGCATAGAGCATAGGTACATCTTCCTTCTATGGCAGGAGGTCTTGCATAGCCATAGGTAGCTTATCTTGCTTAACTAATCTGCTATTAAACAGAATTATTAAAGTGATAACGAATGTTGTCGCATCAAGATTAATACCGTTTACACAGTAGGCGAAGCTATGAAAATATATTAATGTATACACCATGAAAATACAATTAATTGGATGCGAAAGCGTGAAAACGAGAACGAGCATTCAATTTTAAAATATACTTAAAACTATCAAGTTTGAAATGTACTGTAATCTATCAAGTATTTGGCGCCCTGTTCTTACGACATTGATTCAACCTTTGAGAGACGTCGCAGTAAAGTCCGCCGACGTAACTAGTACATATTGCACACTGGCGAACTCTATTGTAGAAGTGAACATTCCACAACAAAGTGCATATAATTTACGGCCTCGAAAGCAGTAATCAGTCCGTCCTCTGCCTCCGCGGGTGAAGGTCGTCCTCCTGATGAATAAGCATTCAACGAAACGTCGAGAATCGTTTCTCGGAAAAACATACGGTTCGTATAAAATATCCGCAACCATTTACAGTTAAATATGCCCAACGACCGTAATAACAGCCTTAACTCTTTAGTACTTTTTCATAATTTGTTTAGTTACATGTGATTTTGTTTTGCACATGTAGAGCAGCATTGGTTTAATATTTTTTTATATGAAAAATGTTGTTTCTCGAACAATTTATTGAGGGGATAAAAGTCGTGGAAGTGTATTTGATTTCATTTCTTTCTTAGTAGGGGCCATTCAAGTATTACGTAAGCAGCAAAATGGGGTGGGAGGGTCTTAGCTTTGCTTATTTTTGATGACATGGGGGATGGGGGGGTCTGGATGATAATTTCGTCAGCAATATTTATTTATTTTTCTGATTTTTCAGCAAAATTTAGTAGGTTCTGATTCTGATTAGGTAACCCTACTTGGGTATACTCGTATATATAAAGCGAAAAGTATGTTCACGGATTCCCCAAAATAATTGATATTGCTTAATCGCTCTCATGCGATGTTTTATGGTTACATTAGAAAGAACCGAAGTAGGAAAATTATTGCGCGCGCTATTCATATTTATCTATTTTTCATACTTTTTTTTGTAAAATTTAGTAGATATTGATTTAAATACATAATACTGCTTGTATACAAAATGTAAATACCAAATAAAAATATATACCAATGATTACGTAAGCATAGGAGGGGGGAGTAAGAGCTTTGCTTACTTTTGCTGACAAGAGGGTGGGGAGGGGGGGGGGGTTAAAAATTATTATTAAAAATTAAAATTCTGCTTACGTAATAGTTGAATGGCCCCGTAGGTAATATTGCAAAATAGTATATCGTTGAACCCCAAATATTCCTACGCCATTTTGCATCCCCCAAATATTCCATCATTTTGTCCCGAATCAATCGCCAATTTAAACTTTTGTTCCTCATTTTACGACACGACCATCGCCGGCGTCGGCTGGTTGCGACACTCGGCGCGCGCATGTAAGGCCCCGGCTTCGCTTCTCTGTCGAGGCCATTAACAGATATGACATGGCCATAAAATCATCTCGGCGATCTCGACATGGGAACCCGCGGCTTGGACGAAATTAAACGATCCAGCGGGCCGCGGCCTGGATCCGACTGATATTATTGCCAACTTGCCGGTATGCGTGATGAGATGCTGCACGCGATAACAGGTTTATGGTCGGCATAGCCTTTTTTTATAAAAAAATACTCCACACTATAGAATTTGCCCTGTATTAGGATGGGGTTCATGTCTTCCGAGCTGTTGTGAGTCCATAGATCTAAAGCTGGAGGATTTAAACAAATCAATATTAATACAATGATTTATACCTAGACAACGTTTTATTCCACTAATTGTGTATAAATCATTGTGTTAATCATGAACTTCCACTCTGTAAACGAAACAACGCTTAATTTATTAAATCAATATTGTTAATTGTTATAGTATTATAGATAACTATTTAAATTGCTGAAAATGTCGATTCAAAGACACCACGAACTTGTGATAAAAAGACAGTTTAAAATTATCTTAGTCATATTTTTGATAACAAGCGTACGTAAACAAACTTTGTAGTTGGATCTAACTATTAATTTTAAATACTAACAAACCTCGTATTTACTAAGGTTTATTATTTTTTAGAATTAGACAATAATCATTTCAATAAGAGTTGTATATAATGTAATAATGCAATAATGTATAAGTATTGCTAAAATTCTTCGGTATATACAATATTTAACCAATTATCTTAACATCTATAAAAATTTAAGATCATAAATTCTAATATTTATTAAGTTATAATGTGATTTAATAACAATATTATCAAATGAATTAAGGGGGGGGGGGTAAGGTTTTTAATTTTTTTTTGCATTTTATTTTTAATTTTTTAAATGAATGTATAACATCGCAAAAATATTGTGTCGAAATTTCAAGTCAATCGGAGCAAAATTGACGAAATTATGAACATTTGAGCGATACTCAGACTGTTTTCTATACCTGCTCGAAGCAGCTAATAGACGAGTATTGGAAGAGTTTTGCGTAGACAAGGACAAAAAGATGCTGATGATGAAAGCTCTTTGCTGTGTGAACATGGCATCGACAATTATGTGTAAGTATAAAATAAGTGTTGAGTTTTATTTTGAATTTTACAGTGTGCAAAACTTTAAAGCGTGTTCCCCACATCTCACGTTTTCAAAGTCGGTGTCCATCATAACTTCAAAACTACTACACCGATCCTTTTGAAATTTTGAACACTGTTTCTGTACATAATTTACGAGGTAACGCTGGAGAGTTTTTATCAAATTTGTTATTAATTTTTTTTTTTTAATAACAAATTAGTCGATATTTTTCGCAAAAAATCGAGTTTTTCCCTTCAAAGTGTTCCAAAAAATTGAAAAATTGAAATTTCAAAAAACCCTCCCAGCGTTACCTGAGAAAACCTTTTATCTAACGAATGAACTTTGATTTTTTGATTTCAGATGATCTAGCACCAAGTTATGATGGACACCGCAATTCTCCTTTTTTCCGAGACACGTCCGAATAATTGCTGCCATTGCCGTATTTTTTAATATTTCGTCTTGAAAATTTTACACAATATTCTTCAAATGTCATACTTTAATGTACTATTGGTTTTAATAAAGAGGTTTTAACTGTGTCGTCACAAAAAATTCACAAAAACATGCCTTTTTTTGTACGAATTAACCTTACCCCCCCCTTAAGGAAAAATCTCCGTTCAAAAATGTTCATGAGTTAGTGCAAAATATGGTGCATTTAATACAATCAATGCACAGGATGGATATAAACCAAAAGAATATGACTTTTTTACGAAAAAAAAAATCTTGATATAATATCACATAATGCATTGACATATAAAAGCATTTATAACGATTGTTTTTTATTAATCTTTCTTATAAAAGTAAAAAAAATATTACCTACATACATTTTTATTTTCACTGTATTCAATTTTTTGTATATTTATATTTTCATATTTAATATGCAGCGACGAAATGCCATTTCCTGGTGGACAATTATTTATATTTGATAATGAACTGTATGGGAGACGATTGAACAGAAAATATCTAAGATTGTATGAAAACTTTACTATATTGGAGCTAGAACAGCAGTTTTGCACCAGGGCGGATAAACAAGTATTTTTCACTCAGGGCAACAATATAATGTACTGTAATATATTATTATGTTTTGGCTAGGCACGTACATATATACTTACTTCGATGAAAAGAGCATGGTCGAATTATCTTGTCTACCACCGACAGAAATATTTAAATACATTAACAATTGAATAAATAAATCAGTTTGCGGAGTTTTTTTAGTGATGCTTATGACCGACCAACCAGCATTTTATTTTTTGCAACAAGAAAAAATAAACATTTTTTTCGTCACACAGTGAGTCCGACGTGAGCCGCGGTATATCAGGATAACATGAACGGCAGTAGCAATGCGTGCCAAACAAACACAGACAGCAGAGAATCAGTGATATCGCATGCCTCCGTACAGTAGAAAGGTTAAACCACTACTCTGGTGCCGCTTTCTGTTCGATGGATAAATAGAGACCGTTCTTTAAATTGGTTGGATTTACCCGAAGCTGATAGTAGAGTTTTATAGATGGTGATTATCGGATGCGCTCAGTCGGCGGGAAATGTTTTGTGATTCACACAGTTTTAGTGAAGCATCTTCAGTTACCTCTTCGCTGTCATATACTCCGGGAATACGGACTACTCAAACGAAGAAGATTTTATTTGCTATTTTTGCGCAACAATTCATTCAAATTATTGATTATTTGATTTTTTATTGATATTTTATTGATGGATTTAGCGTTAACATTGTAGAGATTATTCATTACGATCATTAAGGGGGGTGTAAGGTTAATTCGTACAAAAAAAGGCATGTATTTGTGAATTTTTTGTGACGACACAGTTAAAATCTCTTTATTTAAGTCAATGGTACATTAAATTCTGACATTTGAAGAATATTGTGTAAAATTTTCAAGACGAAATATTAAAAAATACGGCAATGGCAGCAATTATTCGGACGTGTCTCGGAAAAAAGTAGAATTGCGGTGTCCATCATAACATGGTGCTGGATCATCTGAAATCAAAAACTCAAAGTTCATTTGTTAGATAATAGGTTTCACAAGGTAACGCTGGGAGGGTTTTTTGAAATTTCAATTTTTAATTTTTTTGGAACACTTTGAAGTGAAAAACGCGATTTTTTGCAAAAAAAATCGGCTAATTTGTTATTAAAAAATATAAATTATTAACAAATTTGAAAAAAAGTCTCCAGCGTTACCTCGTAAATTATGCACAAAAATAGTGATCAAAATTTCAAAAGGATCGGTGCAGTAGTTTTGAACTTATGATGGACACAGACTTTGAAAACGTGAGATGTGGGGAAAACGCTTTTAAGTTTTGCACACTGTAAAATTCAAAATAAAACTCGACACTTATTTTATACTTACACATAATCGTCAATGCCATGTTCACACAGCAAAGAGCTTTCATCATCAGCATCTTTTTGTCCTTGTCTACGCAAAACTCTTCCAATACAATAGCACGTCCGGTAGTCCTCAGGTGAGCGCGTCTCTCAGCTGCCCGAGCAGGTATAGAAAATCAGTCTGAGCATCACTCAAATGTTCATAATTTCGTCAATTTTGCTCCGATTGACTTGAAATTTTGACACAATATTCTTGCAATGTTATACATTCATTTAAAAAATTAAAAATAAAATGCTAAAAAAAAGTTAAAAACCTTACCCCCCCCCTTAAATTAGGAAAAACCAGCTTGATTCATTTCTCCCCCGCAAGAATTCACGACACCGAAATGCATATTAAATTCACCATGGACAAAAACGATGATAATAAAATTCTAAATTTTCTTTTAATAAATAATTAACCACAAACTAGAATTGAATATTTATCGTAAACCCACATAAAAGCGCCCTTGAGGTGACTATTCGCGAAAACGGCGCTATATAAGTTATCCAAATATTATTATTATTATTATTACATACGCAGACACTTATTTATGCACATTCTTCTCATCCCCCGCACACAAATTAGTTAGTTTTCCTTCAATGCATGATTAATAAATATTCCTTTCAATAATACTGATAAAACGCCAGGAAAGAAGAAGAAGAACCGCGAATTAAACTCTTATAATAATTGTAATAGCAATGTATTAATATAAAAATTGTTAAATAATAAAAGATTAAGTGATCGCTTTTTATATTCCGGGAATTATTTTATATTAATTAATAATGATAACATTTCATGGAGAAAAATAATATACACAGGCCCATTTATCTACTCAAATTACTAAATTTCTCCCGTCTAATATTAGACCCAAAGTAAAAATTAAATAATTTAGAAAAAAAGCGGAGCTTACGAAATTTTATGCGGTGATTACAATAGTAAATACATCGGTCAACTTCCAGAAATCTCAACATTAACAATATCTTCGTTGTTTTTCTGAATATGCGAACCACAATATATAATATCTTAATTTTATTTATTCATGTTGTATTAAACGCGTAATGATAATAAAATGAATAATATTGAAAGCTTGGAAATTAAAATAAGTTTGAACTCAGGTATTAATTTACTTAAAAATATTACTTTCATCAACTCTTAGTAATTTTGGCCCATTCTGTCAGCACAAAACCATTATTTTTATTTGAACATATGCAATTATTTATATTTAAACCGAATCAATGTAAAAATTTTATAAGTAAAAGTAGTTTTGTTTGATACTTCACCTGTCGATGAGAGATTCTGTTTCTCTCGAAACTTAAGAAGAAACTTATTAAACTCACGTAGAGGTATCAATGTTAATTTTTTTTTTATCAAATGACAAACAGATTTACAATGCCTCAAGTTTTTAAAGTAATAATAATAATTGTTTGTACGCGCAATGTATGATTTGAAATTAAAGCAAAAAAAGTCGTGTTTCAATAGGAATCAATCTATCATACAAAATATAATTTAATGGTGCTTTCTTGTGGTGATTTTCAATGAAGTAGGAAGTCAAAATCTGCAATAAAGTGATATATTTAAGAAACTACTATATGGGATATAAAAGCAAAGGCAGCAATATCCAAAAAAATTGAATGGAGTCATGGAAGATTACTAATTTATAATGTACTGAATTCGAGATTTTATAGGAAACAAAGCCAATAAATTTATAGAAAACATGATTTTGGAAGGGATAGATACGAAAATTCGAGAATTCAGTACATTTTAAATTAGTAATCCTCGGTGATTGCAGTCAAAACATTTTTATAATTTTTTTGAATATTGCTGCCTTTGATTTCATACCCCACATCTAAATATAATCATTTCGTTGTCTGTCTGACCGTCTGTTCATATTTTGGTCCGTAAATTCGTAAAATATTAGTATAATTAGAGTGTGACACGCAATCAGCTCGCGGCTAATGTTGCGCGGTCGCGCAAGTGTCTTTATTAATTACTAGTAATTCCCGTGATTTTTCACGGGTGTACGTGCGGCTAGTATGTATATTTTTTTAAATAGACATGTGAATATGGAATATGTTTCACATCAATATTCTTATTATTTTCAAACTAAGCTATGTATTATGAAAAAAAATATAAAAAGCCTGTATTATGAAAATAGGACTAACTTGCTGGTGTCTTGGAATGGGGCTCGAATCAGTGATCACCAGATCACGAGCATCATGACCACTACACTAACGAGCTACTATTTATGATTTATTTTTATTTCCCTATATCTAACAACGTGCACATTTTTATACAAAACATTTGAATGCGCCCGGTGCATAATGTTCATCATAAATTAGGCCATAAGTGATTTTAAAAATATTTTCTCCAAACCCCGAGACATAAACATTTATTGGGTGATTTTTTAAGGCTTTACGCCACACGTGACATCCGGGGGCTGCTACCCTGAGGGAGGGTTATTGCTGATCTAATGCGCCGCGCTGGGAATTCTTGGAAAATGTAAAGTGAACATTTTCGCGTTATGCACTTTTACATCGCTGTTCTGTTTATTCTCAAAGGATTTGAGGTTTATTTATATTGTCACTTGTTTTTTTGACTTTAAGCGTTATTTGTAATATAAAAATATTTTTATAGCATGTCATTTGCTTTCTATTTCAATAACACAAATTAAAGAGTTGTGATAGATATTGTAACGTAATGGAAAGCAGTAGGAATAGCGCACTGTCTGAAACTCTTGATATTATCGCCACAACATTATCGAAGGATCTAGAACGGCCTACAGCAATCTAGAGTTATATATAATATTCGGGACACGTCTGGAACAACCTAGAAGTGACTGGAACTTTCTCTTAAGCAATAGAAAAAATAATCTTCTCAAGAGTTCAATAAAATCAGCGTTTGGGTGTAAATACCGGAACTATGCCGCGGCGCGACAGTTTTGGTTTTGACAGTTTGTTCAGAGCACAGTAAGTCTCGAGGCGACGATCACATGTGCCCAGTAGCGAATTTAGGAGCGATAGATACCAGCGAAATAATCGGGTCTTACAAATTTGCGAAACAAATAAGTGTGACTTGTATATGCGAGAATTGAATATTCTATGAGCGATAAATAAAGAGTGTTCCCAGCGATGGTAAAATGTTCGATACAAGTTATAATATTACGAAATAGTGCAATTTAAAGAGTAGCGATAATTTTAATTCCTGTTAAGTGACTTTGTGCATTTCAAAATTAATTAATCACTAATTAATCATCGCTACTTAATTTCCAGTGTTTTCATTTGCCTCTTCCTAGCCACACACTAATAATATCTATTTAGAAAATAATATAATTTAATAAATAATATTACTTAGAAAGATACAATAAATATTTTCATCATATTTTCATCGGAATAACTTTCCATGCCTGAAGACAGCTTTACAAATTAAGCTAAAATGATCGTACGAGAGTCGTCAATTTTCATCTATTTCATTTTTTCAGGTGATAGATATTTTCTATTATTTAAAAAAAAGTTGATTACCATGATACTATGAAAGATCTGAAAAATTGCTTTATCAATAAGTACCTTTTTTTCTGTATTTACCTGTACCATAAAATCTTAATTACTAAATTTATCCTTATTTCAATGCTTAATGGCATGTTATAATTTCTTTGGTAAATTTACATGCTTCTACACCATAAAAAAGTAACGAGAATAGTTAACATTTGATCATTCGCATTCGTTATCTGAGGTTTGGATCATAGTATTTTAATGTCTTTGTAGAACGCAGGACATCACTGTCATTACGAACTTACACCACCCTGGGATCATGGAATTCATGTAGCAATTGGGCGATTTTTTACGAGGTGATTTTTTTTAGGGAAAAATTGATCCCAATTTTTCAATTTTTTTTTCTAAATCGGATATGCCACACTATAAATACTTTATTTGTTAATAAGTAAATTATCTTATTTTCTGTCTCGGAAAAATGTGCACTAGGAAAAGTTGTATCTCAGTCATGGCGTATAATATTTCCGCTACAATGAAAATTTTACCTTAAATGCGCCAAAAGACGATGACTTTAAGTATTATTCCCAATAAGACGTAGGTTTCTTAGAATCCAGAAAAATTTCATCGAGTAATGATAGATTTTTTGGATTTATCTTAGATTATACCGGGACCTCAGTTATTCTGGAATATTGCTGTCTTTCTTGATATTCTTGTTTGTCACGCGTAAAACCCATATCTGAGACTATTGAAGGCTCCATTGTGGTTGGGGCCGCACCAACCCATGCACACTTGGCGTAGCTGAAAATACTTTGACGGAGTGCGTAGTGTACCATTTTTGAAAGAATGAGATCTGAAGCTGCGTGGAGTTTCGAATGTATGTATCGGTTTTCTAATTTAGGAGCTTGAATATTCAATGTGCGGAGCCTTTTATTCCTTTTATACAAAGTTTAAAAGTATATCTCTAATATATAGTCATTTTTGTGTTTGTGTTTTATTTCTTTTTATCTTTTTTATTTATTCTTAAAATAGGTAATATAATAAAATTTATATTTCCTAATATATACATTGTAAAATATCATTTATAAATATGTAAAATATCAAATATATTTCTAATCAAAAGAACGTATCACAAACTCTCTTAGGTTTTTCTTAAAAATTTTCATATTTTTTTCATCTCTAATATCCTCTGACAGACTCACATACAACTTCATCCCACTGTACATCACAGAAGTTTGCGATCTTTTTTTCTTTCTGAATGGCAATCTTATTGCATCTTTTTTTCTTGTACAGTGGTCATGTTCATGTTGGTTTTCTATTATTTTTCTTACTAATTCAAATATGTTGTTGTGTCCATTAACAATTTTGTATATAAGTAGAAATACATTAAATTTAATTATTTGTATAAATATCATTATTTGTAGACTTTTTAACATCAATTTGATTCTTGTGTATCGATTTCTTTTTAGTATTATTCTTAATGCTTTATTTTGGAGTACTGTTAACTTATTAAATTCTTCTTCATTAGCCAAAAATAGTATACTGCTGCAGTAGTTGATGTGAGGGACTATTATTGCGTGCAATATATAAATTTTATTTCTAATATGTAGTCTTGCTAATGTTTAAACATAAAAAAAAACTGTACAGGTAGTTGCTTCAGAACAGACCTTATCTAGTGAAGCAACTACCTTCATTTATGTGTATAAATTTAAACGAAATAAATAAATAAAAAAAAAAATAAAAAAAAAATCTTTCATTAAATATCGAAAATAAAGTACCCACGAAAAGATTTCGATTTTCCGTTCCAATATTTTGAGACCTGATGCATCCGGGAGCCTGAAATACGGCCGCCTGGCCCGCCCGTATTTCGTGCGGGGCACGTGATCTGCAGCAGTAAGATTATCGGGAAATAAACACGGCCACCCTGCCGGCACTTAGTGCAATATGCATGGCGGCCGGAGGTGCTTTATTGGATTGCCCTCAACGGCGAATGCGAGGTGAGGGTGCGAAACACCCCCACGACCTCGGAGACAAATTGAACGCAACACGATTTTGAATGGGTGCAAGTGCGATTTTGAAAATATAACCAGCATTATTCAATTTCAATTCAATTCAATTTATTTAATAATAATATGTACATGACAAACAAAATGTTTAAGGCATACATATTAGGAAGTATATATCAAAAATAAAAATATTTAATAAATTAAAAATAACATAAAATCTGGTCAAAGGTGTAGGAGAATCCCGCTTCGGAAAACCCCCTCAGACACATGGAATATATCAATACCCAAAGTGATTTTGTTCAGCATAGCTGTGGCTTTTCCAACAGGCATAACCATCGGCAGGTTGGTCCTGTATATTGGAATGTGAAACAATCTATGCTGATGATGTCTACTGTAATTATCAGGAACATACAAACCAATGCTCTGCATAATTTCAGGATTATCGATCATACCGCGCAACAATCGATAAAAATGTGTAATCAAATACACATTCCTTCTATGACATTATGACTATTATATCCTATTATGACATCTCTTTAACACTAAAGGGCTACTACTTAAGACGTTTCAACTAACACGGCGAACATTTGAAGACCCCATGGCAAGAAGTTGTTAACTAACATTTTTGTCAAAAATGAGTTAACTGGCCGTCTAAACTAAATATTCTACGCTCTTTCCATTGGAAATAAGTTCAGAACTTAAAAATAATTAGAACATGTTCAAATCATAGGGATATACATGTTAACTACACTTTTTCATAAAAATCAAATCAGTTACTAATGGGAAGAACATGTTATCTTCAATAATAACATGTTCATGCCATCATTCTGAAATTAACACGTCTTTTAATTTGATTGGAATATTTATGGTTGATATAAATTTTACTCTGGTAGTACTGTCATATATTTGTTTTTATTTGAAGACGATTATAATATGTAGTTATATATTATTTTTCAATAATTTTAAATGGTACATACCATGTTTTATATTATTAATTAACATGCCAGGTATTTTGTAATTTTGGATAATGAATGGTAAAAACGGATAGCATTTGAAGGGTTGTTTGATGTTCGTGTTTTACCTATTTTAAAAATGTGTTATTCTATTAAAAATGAGTTCCAGAGACGAAAAAATGATTGTTAACTACATTTTTTTTAGGGAAAATTAGTATATTTTTATTTTTTTGTTCATAAATCCATTTTTTTTTGCTTTGTTTTTATTTTAGTGACAAAAATAAATCTTGAATTAGTAATAAAACATATTTTTCAAAGGCGAAATGCAAATTTCTAATTATCTCAAAATGACTTAAATGTTAGTTAACAACTTCTCGCCATGGGGTCTTCATTTATTGTTTTCTTTTTAGAACTATTAAGTGTGTCGCGTTGATTCCCTATGTCAACTACAACAAAAGGGAAGGTCCGATGATTCACAGAAAACCCGTTTCAAAGGAAAATGTTTTTAAATGAATAAATAATTAAATAAATAAAAATAACTTGGTTAAACAACACTATATTCTGGAATACTCATATTCTACAAACAGTGAGCGACTTGAAAATATCCAACACAAATTTCTCAATATTTTAAATTTCCGTTCCCGTTTAGAATTCAACTCATACCCAGAAAGCGAATGTTATCATAAAATCCCTCCTCTATCACATCGAAGATGCATACAAGATCTGTGTTATCCTTATAAAATCTTGAATAACTTGGTTGACTCACCCTATTCATTAGAGCAAATAGGTTTAAGCTGTCCTACATACTAAACGCGTTCAAATAATTTATTTTACCCAAACTTCGGTAGGACTAACTACTTAAAATGTTTTGTAGCTCGTTTCACTTTAAAATACAATCTGTTAAATTCTACAAATAACCTAGACATTTTTATTGACAATTTGCTTTTATTTAAAATGGAACTCCGTAATCTCATTTATGATTATTGACATAAATTTAATACTTCTTTAATTGAATCCCATTCTCTTCCTCTTCCCACCCTTTCCATTTTATGTATTATCATAATTTAAATAATTGAAATGATTACCTATGATAATTTAAATTTTTATCACATATTATTTATCATTTTTTTACTTATTTTTTTTTATCAGTTTCGAGGAAACTTCACTGGTCATGCTAAATGAATATTTTTTCGATATTATATAATTTTTTATTACATTGTACTGTACATTTCCCAAAATGAAATAAAATTATAAAATAAAAAAATAAAATATTTGTTATCGATTCCGACCAGGTTTCGCTACGACCGTAGCTTCTTCAGGGTAAAATCTTAACTGACTAAACTTTCGAAAATGATGTGCTTATATACTAGTCATACATCAGTGTGTAAGGACGGAGCGCCAATAGTAGGGGTAGGGGATGGGAACGCGCAGGTAATATTACTATTAAGAGGGAACATATTTAAAAGTGGACTAAAAATTAAATTTAATTGATTATTAATGATTTTACGATTCATATTAATGGCTTTTCTTATTTCTAATGCCTCTAAATTATCTAGTCTACTACCTATTCCGTTTTTATGAACAATACTAACTCCCGAACTACCTGAACTGTGCTGACCCTAACATTAATGCTGATATTCTTGCAGATACCTTATCTTCGTTCAAAAACTCACTCATACACAACATCCATTTTCTAAACGATGACATGAACCTATAGATCCATTAAATCAATTATTCATTAAACACTATATTCAAACACAAAATATACAATACACATAAATGTACGTGTAAAATATAATTAATTGCAAAAATACGTGTTACTAAAGCGTGCCAAAGACACTTGTAATTGGGAAAATGGGTATAGTCTTCATTATAATGTTTATTATCAGAGTATCATGTACCTATTACCCTGTTAGTGTCTCTAATAAATAAAAAAAACTAAAAAAAAACTATTAGAATTATTATTTTTTGTATTGAAATAAAATAAGTGTAAAAATAACTTAATTTCATAAACTTCTTCTCATATAAACGTCATTCCTATTATCAGTCAGTTTACATGATAATTTAATAAAAATATATAATAAAAGATAATGAGGTTTAAACATTCAAAATGTAATTAAAAAAATACAAGTAAATTGTTTTTTTTTTGCAGTGTTAATATATTATATTAGAGTGTTTTTATTTTTGCATTTGCTCGTAATAATAATTTATCGAGAAGCTTCTTCACTTATGAAAAAGGTGTTTCCTAACCTTATATTATAAATGGCCCCTTAGTCCTCACTCCATGGCTCACGGAGTTTCTGATATATATTATGACGTGATCGAAAGGCCACGAGGGAGTTCACCAGGATGCAAATACATAGAAATTGAGGGTCTGATCCACGATTTCACCGAGGTTCACTCAATGTATTTCGTAACGTATTTTCAATAGAATAATGTCTTTGTCAGATGCTTTCAATAATTATTTAGAGATCAATCAATCCGTACTTAAATGAAAATAATTATTAATAAACTAGCTGTAACCCGTCAGAAATGACGGTACTTTTACATGTCGGTTCCTAAGAAATATGTATTTATTTACTTTATTAAAAAAATCATAAATTAAAAAAAAAACTATTCGTAAAAAAAAGAAAAGATTTTATTTTCGTAGTGTAGTCACTACAGCAGAAGACGCCGCAGTTTGTGAAGATATCGTTTATTAAGCAACTATTTGCTTCCTTACTAAGTTTTATATATGTGTATATACAAAAAGGGGTATATCAAAAAAAAATATTAAATGCAGTCATCGAGGATTATTAATTTATAATGTACTGAATTCGAGATTTTATAGGAAACATAGCCTATAAATTCATAGGAAAGATGATTTTGGAAGGAATGGATACATCAAATCTAGAATTTAGTACATTTTAAATTAGTAATCCTCGGTGATTGTATTCAAAACATTTTTTGGATATTGCTGCCTTTGCTTTTATACCCCACATATGTAGTATATTTTTCAAACAGCCCACACATACAGTGGTGGTGTCTTCCGCAAGTCTCGGCGTTCGAGTTTGATGGCCCGGGGTTCAAACCCCGTCTGCGGCCGTTTTTAATTTGGTTTTGTGGTGAATTAGAACGAAATTACGGATGTTACACGAAGTTACGCAGACGGATGGACGGATGGGGATGCACAGACATTATAAATGGGATATGCGAAAATTATCTTTGAAAAGATACATCAGTTCAGCTACAGTGGAATAAATCTAATAATTAAAAATAAAATATAACAACGAGCTGGTGTTATATCAAAAACGATTGTTATATCCTTGAAACGATAAATGCTATCTATATGGTGACTTAGTCGAACTTTTGAATTTGATTCACAGTGGCGAATATTCCTTTACCGAAACATTGTAATTAAAGTTTGTAAATATGTGAGTATACAATAATTAATTTATTTGGCTGGACAATAAATCAATATATATAAATATATAAAAAGAAACCCGTGTTTCCCTATCCGCCAAGTTTTCTTCACATCCAGACACTACCACCCCCTGGAGGTTATAGTAGTGGATAGCCTTTAGTGTCCCGTTTAAAATGTGCGAGTTTGGTGGGGGTGGCTGAGCGTGGGTGGGAGTGGGTGACGAAAATGTGCATTCTAGCACATTGTTTTGTTATGAGAAGGCCGCAAATGCTTAAGATGTTTCAAAATAGGCGCGCCGACTGTGTCGGTGAGTCTAAAAGGTTCCAGAAAAACCTGCTCTAGAAAGTTCTGAAAGGAGAAGTTTCTAGAAAATTCCAGAAAGTTCTATAAGGTTCTAAACTGAGTGGCGGAATGTGTCGGTGTGTCTAGAAGGTTCCTGTACATTCGATACATTTCTTGAAAGTTCTGGAAGGAGAATGTTCTAGAAGGTTCTCGAAAGATCTATGACGATCCAAATAGTGTACTAAAAAACTACGCGTGCGAAGCCGCGCGGGCACAGCTAGTTCACTATATTTTGTAACAACGACAGCCGAACTATCTAATAACAAAACTAATGTCATGATACATAAAAGAACAATAACAATAGTTTTTAATACATATAAAGTACCTAATTAAAAAGAGAACAATACTTAAAGAATATGATGAATACTCAATGCGATATACCAGAATGCGACCCGTTCGAACCATAGAGTATAAAAAAGTAAACTAAACAACATCTTTAGGCGAGGGGACTAAGATACAGCGGATGTATTCCCCCCTCGCGTATATTTAAGAAACATTTATAATGCACTTTAAAAGTATTTAATTTAACCCTATCTTAATTGTTTAAAAATTAACAAGTTCGTAGTAATATTTTTAAGTAAGTCGAACGAAGTGGAACCAGATATGAAACCACAGCGTGTATCAAGAAATTTCAGTTAGCTCGTGTCAATATATTTTGCCAGTTTGCGGTTTAAACCGATTTTAATAGAGTACTTAATGCTGGTGATAGCTAAACCGCTATTTTTACCGTGATTTTAAGATTTGCGTTTGATTATTTTGATTCATAATTGGGCTAGCAATCAAGGGTATACTAGAAACTGAACCTTTCTCAGTTCACAATACAATAACGGTATCATCACTATAAAATGCTTCTGTGCTGACACGTTTAACTGTGAAATATCTGGTTTGATTTCACTGTACTGGCATTTTTTAATATTGAACCTCATCGTGGCTAATTTAAATATGTACTAATGTAAAAATGGAATAAAAATGTTAATCAATTAAAAAGAGACTACATATGTAAAGTCAAAATTTTTCGTTAACTTACCAAACTGCCGTGGCGAAATAGTATAACGCGCCATCCCCGGATAGAATGGAGGTCCGTTGGTTCGAATCCAGGTAGCAGCTAAATTATTTTTTCGTTAATTTGATTTTTCTGCATGTCCTTTTTTATTGATTAAAAAAAATTGTGTAATTAAAATACTCAATCATTCGCAATTTTATTTATGTTAATTTTTTGACTGCCAGTTTGTGACACATTTTAACATACGCGTGAATATATAAAACACTTAATTGTAGATTATAAACATTCTAAACAGCGCTATGCAAAGCCTATTGTGTAAGTTATAATCATTAAACCTATCTTTAAGCTCATTATGAGCTGTGCACGCAATGTGTATAATAGAGCTGAAGCATTAGACTGAATTATTAGCGTGTTCTATTTAAAATTAAATTTTCAATATTCTTATGTTGTAAATAAAAATCGATTTTTTTGTGGTAAGTGTTGAAGGACATAATTTTTGATATTTAAGAGCTACTAGAAATAATCCGTCAAAAACGAGTGGAAGCCTTTTGAGAAATATATTTTTTTAACCTTATATAACGAAATATTCACCCACCGGTATCGCTAAAAACTCTGTAAGATTTAAAGATGTGAAACTTTTACTGGAACATGTTGGAACAATGTTATTAAAAAAAAACACCCATTTGATTATTATTACAGATATTTATTAAAATAATGATTAAATATATTTTTTTTAAAAACAGAGTTAAGACACATGGCATATGAGTTTCCAATTATTTTTTCAAATTAAACAAATATAGACAAATCTTATTTCACGACTAGACTTAATAAGTAGTTGGTTTTTTCTTAATTATTTTGAGTTGAATCTGTTAATACTCCATCATTCAATTGTTATGTAATTATGTATATGTATTTATCAGTGGCGTGCAGTGAGAATACACGACTTTTACGTAGATATATATTTTGTAGAAGAATATAATATTATTCAAAATATGTATGAATAATATGATGTAAATATACCATAGTATCATGTCGTTTCTGTCCCTCTATATATATTTCTTTAAAAAATGTGTTTACATAAAAGCCGTATTTTAATGTACCTACCTACTGAAGGTGCCTGGTATTTAATATATATAAATACCTATATAATACATATATCAAGCCAATAATCTCCTATACCTACCTCCACCATAGTCGTGGCCACGCCATCGTTCAAAAGTTAACTTTTTTACCTATAGAAGTAATGAATAATTAGTAAGCGTTCGTCCTCCTGAAGACAAAGTGGTATCGAAAGCGGTAGACGTAAAGTTACTCCAAGTGCTTTTTACAAAGATTTTATAAAATTTAATTTAAAATTTAATTTATCATTTAAAGGTTGATAAACATATACATCAGTGATGTAATAGATAAAGCCTTTGGTCAAATATAGGATACACTAATTCACAGTTCAATTATACGAGTAAGCGTCGGTTAGATAGTAATTCAAGAAGTAAGTTCTGTTATAGTGTGTGTGTGTGCATGCACGCGCGCGTGTGACAGAGAAAATAAATCACCTCGCAAGTTTACCCCTAACATAGTTAGTAATCTGCTTTAAACTTAAACACGACATGTTGAAATCTGTTTGTATTCCAGCGATCCAATTGAAAAATCTTAAAAGATCTTATTCATGTTTGAAACATTCCAGTATATTGAACTTTTATCAAATGAAATTTTAGTGAAAATCTACTGAACTCGTGGTTACACTATGAACTCTACATCTTCTACGCCAATCTTCTGCTGAAATACTTCAGTTGGTACAACGCGCAACATAAATAATAAATTCGCTGGTATCATTTTATTGTCTTAATCAATCGCGGGATAAATCATACAACCCAGTTCGTGGTCACTCGGAGTCACCAGAAATGATATCGCGGTGCGCGCACTTCGCCCATTTATTATTGAGATGTTATCAGGGCGGATGTGGGGGAGGGGCGTTTTATCATTTCCTCCACATTCTCCCCCCATTTCCCGCCCAATTTATTACGAAAAGAATGACCGTGCCGCTAGGTACCGCAATTAATCATACTAAATCATTTTCCTCGGACACTTCTCGCAAAGATTGGGTTGCAGTTCGCAAGTTGCCGAGATAAATCCGCACAAGTCGAGGGTCTTCGCCTTCATTACATTTTTAGAGATTTTCAGCAAATGTGGAGAATCAGAAATCCATTAAACATGGATATTTTTACTCCCTTTATATTAACTCGTGGCGTCTGCTTGCTTGCTTGCCGGCTTGCCGTCGAAAAAACTTTGGATCGATTTTTAGCCCTTTTCCCATGATCCAATCGAGCTGAAACTTTGCAAGCAGACTCGTGGCGACGATCAAGGAGATTTATCAAATTTTCATTAAAAAATAATAATAATTATAGGATAATTTCGGATTTTTAGAAATTTTATTGGTTTTTTCAAATTGGAATCATTAGAAAAGTTTGATTAGCAACGGCGGCCCGATAACGTCGCGGAATATTTTCTAAATTTGAATTACTCCGTCGGTATACATAATACGTACTTCACTACGAATGTCGAAAATCTAAATTGACTGACAAATGTTTTTAGAATTTAATCTTCAAAGTATGAAGTGTCTTATCAAAGCTTAAAACATCTGACATTTTAGAAATATATTAAATTACTGTAAGTTTAGTGTTATGTTATATGTTTTAATTCGTCTTTAATTGTTGTTATATTTTACAAAGAACGGGAGTATAATAAAAACTTGGTTTTTATGGGTTACTTTTTTATTATTGTTATTGTGTCAGCAGATCTAAAAGCTGGAATTTAAAGGGTTACTAATGACAATGTAATGTTTATTAGAATGAGATCGTTATTTTATAACCGAGACTTATAATATATGCATATCGAAAGAATGCTATAGATTAAATGTACTTTATTCTAACCTAACCACGACTTTATCAAAATAATGCTATAGATTATATGTACTTTATTCTAGCCTAACCATGACTGTTTACGCCGTCTATTTTTGTACTTTGATAGCTCTGCTGTATGTGGTTTTTTGATCATTTTTTTATTGATTTAAAATTTAGTTCGATCCAAGTAGAAAATCTACGACTTACCTTTATTTCAACTAGTGGGATGCCTGTCTCCGTGTAATATTCCTTGTCTTGTTTGTCACTTTTTTGCTGTTAGAGATGGTTTAATAGTTTCCGATTAGATTAATCCGTTTAGATCCGAATAGAACCGTTTCCCTCGTATCCACCAAAAGCGAATCTGCCGCTCCGACTTGACAGCTGTAGTTTTGCGCACCGTCGCCAGGGGCGCCATAGATTGCTACTCGTTCAAACATCTCAAACCAATAAAGTAAATGTGTGTATGTGTAATGTGTTGTATGTATGTGTATAAACGCCTAAACAATGACTAAATCAAAAGAATACTATAGATTATTTATTTGTACTTACTTTTTTCTAGCCTAATTATGACTGTGTCAAAAGAATGCTCTAGATTATATTTACTTTATTCTAGCACCTACCAAGAAATTAAGAGGCTGGCATGTGACAGAGAGGAGTGGAGAGATCGAGTGTTTGGTGCAGACCAATCCTAGGATTGTGACCCAAAAAAAACTATCTCACAATAGCATTACTTGAATTACATTACGGATTGAAAGCATCAACACTAAATCGACTGTGGTCAATCACTCATTGCATCTAATCTTCTCTTCCACTACCTCTACTCTGACTACTACCTCCTTACCCTTTCTATACCCAAAAACTCATTAACTTAACAAATTTCTTCATTTATTACCATTATTTTACTTTAGTATTGTTTGTTGATTACAATAACATATTCTCTTAGCTTTCAAATTTCTCTTTATCCAACTTAGTTCTAAATATACTACGCTTCAAATATCTGTGAATCTTTGTAATTGGTGTATGCAATGTAAACTGTGCTCTAACATTTTAATGATTGAAACTTTTGAGATTCCTCAATTAAATAAATAAAAAAATAAGCCTTTACCTTACAATGTGTATAGTTCGGTGTTATATTTTTGCACGATCAGATACTACAAGTATTGAGGATGGCCCTGTTAAAAGCCGCAACAACCGTAGAACGTGTATGAGAAGATGTATGAATGTTGCCGAAGCAAAAGTGGTGTGCCAGGATAGAAGTGTGTGGCGTTCAATCCTCTCTACCTACCCCTGCGGGGAAACGGCGTGATAGTTAGTTAGTTAGTTAGTTAGTTATATTTTTGTCATTCTCTCGGCAGTCAGCAGAGACAAGAGTAAGTGACGCGTTATTGTTTGCAGTAGTGGATAGTGAGTCTAATGAACTTTTTAAAAATGTCAAACACGATTTTTAAAAATAAACTTGTAAATTTAATTTTTTTAATTTTCATTTTAAAACGTGTCTTTGTATTGTCACGGGAAACGGCGGTGAGAGAAAAATGAAACATTCACAATTAATGACAGTTTTATTTTATTCGCGAAGTCACTGGGCAAAACTTAACTGAAGTACTATTCTATAATTCGAATTAATCTTCACTCGAGAATCTTCCACTTGTGTATGGAAACTTTTGCACGTTACTTGTATCGCACTAATCCGATACCTGATCTGCGCATATAGATAGGTACTCTGGTACTTTATTTTACTGGTTGATTATATTTGCACAGAAAGCCCGTTGTCTGTTTATTCTTGGTTTTGATTCTGTCAAAACAATTGTAGCAATGGCGTCGCTTGTTTATATAGGAAATATTATTTCGCGAGTGTTCTGGTAAAATCTCATATATTCTTGATCTTTCAGTTCTTTCTAACGCTTTCGAAGCGTCCAGACTGTTTCGGAAATCCTCGATTTTGTCGTTTTAGAACCTCGTGACAGTTTTTATTTCGAATGAGAATTTATTTTATTTCACTAGACGACCGTAGCCTCTGATACAAACCTGAACCTTTAAGTGAAGGTATTTTTGACGGGGCGGTAGATGTCGGGTGGGGAGGGGAGGGACGGCGATTAAGAGCACTTCCGGCGTCGGGACGCTTTATCGGAAGCACACGTGCTGGACACCGGATATACCTCACCAGCTGCAGTGGACACTCGTGCTGCTTTTATGTTTGAAAAATAATATTTATTCGTAATATTATTTTTATTTGTTTGGTTCTATTATTCTACTTATATTATTTGATTAACCTTTAAACCTTTCCATAAAACACCCTGACGACGGAAAGGTTTTTCCGAAACATGTAGGTGTAATTAATCAAATTATATAAGTAGATACATACAAACAATGCAATCGATATTTTTTTTAAAATGTCAATCTGGTTCTATTATTGTTTTATTCTATTATTACTAATAAATGAAGCAAAATGCAAAATCCAGAAAAATGGTAATTTAACTATACTAAGTGAAACGTCTTTAATTTGTTAGATATCTACCAGTCATATTTGATTCATATTGAGTTAGAAATAATAACAAATAATAAATTTTATATGTGTTTCTAGAAGTACTTTAAGATGACCAGGCTACCACGATAAGATCACGAGCTTAAATTTTCGTGATAATTCACTTAATTACGGTTAAAATACCGAAATATTTATTTAAAATAATGTTATAACAGGCAATGAGACCAGATTATATGGTTGTGAGACGAAGCACATCATAAAACCACCCAGGCTTGAATAAATAACACAGATTTTTGATTCGAGTTCGATTCCCGATGAAGTCACAATACGTATATGCATGCGATTTTTTTAAGCCTGGGTGTTTTCGTGCTGATAAGCTACAGTAATTGAGCCTCTTATTTAGTGTTAAAAATTACAATAATCATTTGGCTGTTATTAAAGGCTATTGCCTAATATAATGCTGTTATAAAAGTTATGGTTGATTACATTCATTGAATGAAATTAACCAAAAATTAAAATCATTCGTCCCAAAATAAGGCTACACCACTGCCTTTCCAGAATGTCAGTGGCGATATCGTTAAGCTGTGGGAAAGAAGAGTTGGAAAAGAACCCACCCTAACAGTTTCTTCCCTGATATACCCTCAGCCGTAAGTATCCTACCCTGCATCCACCCCACTAGTTCACTAGTTTGTTTTCCCTTAATAATGTGGGCTTAGCCTTGAAAGAAATCAATTAAAATACTTAGCTTATTGTAAGTTGCTAAAGTTTTACCTTTCTATAATCTGATTGACGTTATTAGTTCTACAATATATACTTAATAGAAAAAAATATTCTTAGATCTCATAGTAAGATAAAAAATTTATAAAACATTAATTTCATTATTATAATTTATTTTTTATGTTTGTTATTACATTTTGTGAATTACTTTAAACATATTTTGCCTGTCTGAAACAAGCATTTTAATTCGTTTTAGGACAAAAATGTGTAAAAAAAAAACCTCCTATCATGCATGCGAATAGACGGCAGAATCGGTTTTAAGTTCTATTATTTAGCTTTACTTGTATGCAAAATTATAATAAAAATTTCTTCAAACACCGGAAATAGATTTGACTGTGCAAGGCTAAGAAATATATTTTAATTTTTATTCTTACTAGGTATTTACTGCAATTATGATAACGATTTATCTAGGAAGTAAAAAATTTTAAAAAAATCTAGCAGGAAAATATATTATTTTAAAAAAATTTTTTCTTTAAAAATATATATTTTAAGGATCAACTGAATAATTTGAAAATAATTTTTGATATATATTAATAAAGACGATTGTTTATTTTGTATAATTATATAAAAAAATGTCACAAGTCTATACAGTCATATAAAACTTGCAAAGTGTAGCAATTTTCTTCATTCTTAAAACATCATTGGTGGAAATAATTGATTAGTTGATTAAATAATTTAGTTTGTGTCTTTTTAGAAAGTCATATTATGTATATAAAATACACGAAACTTAATGAATAAATTTGAAAGTTAATAATTTATGTTGGTTATTTAACAAAAAAGCGGTATATACAAAGTGTTTTGTTGTTTATTATATAAATACATTTTAATTTGATATCTTTCCATATAAAAATGTGATACAAAATGCTAGAGAAGCTAGAAGAAGAAGAGAAAATATGGTGAATTTCGCTCCTATTTATCAGACAATCTTTTTAATGACTCTTGTAGGGAATCTTACAAGTTATTAAAGATCAGAGTAAATATATTGCCACGTGTCGTGGCTGCGTGATGACAACTGAAAATTAATTAGCGATTTATTAAACAGTGATAAATTATTTTAATAAATTGACAAAGTCACTTAACACGAATTAAACAAAACGCTTTTTTTTAAATTACACTAGTTCGAAATATATAAATTCGTATATGAACACTTTATTATCGCTGGGTAAGAGATATTTATCCCTCGTAGAATATTCAATTTTCGCACATAGAAGTCACACTTTTATTTCGACACTTAGGTACTCTGCCCGGTTATTTCGCTTTTTTACCGCTTCGATTATCTCACGACTGGCCACCCCGGCTCGCACCGACTTCATACATAATAAACTGTTAAAACAGGACCACTGCGCGGTGGCCTTG
The DNA here is from genome assembly GCA_016648135.1 of Agrypnia vestita. Classification (NCBI taxonomy): domain Eukaryota; kingdom Metazoa; phylum Arthropoda; class Insecta; order Trichoptera; family Phryganeidae; genus Agrypnia; species Agrypnia vestita. Next base: position 21,060 of record JADDOH010009613.1, on the reverse strand, counting down.
ATCCGTGCTATTTATATCCAAATGCTGGTATTTTCGAACTTCCTATATTATCATCGTCACTCCTCGTTTGTTTACAGAATGTTGTAGATTGCTATAGGTCGTTCTCGATCCTTCAATAGTTTAGTAACATATTACAAAGGATTCTGTGTGTAATCTCTTTTGCCATGTCATTACAATATAATGAAGAAAAGGTTTAGTTATACAGGGTTATTCGTAAAACATTAATAACCTCGCAGGACTATATTACTGCCTTGATTATGAGTCGAAAATGTTTAAGCTATCATGACCTAAACTCAATAGTTATGAAGATATGCGACGTCATTTTTTTTTCAATATTACTGACTTCTTTTTGTAAAACGTTGGACTATCATTACAGTAACTCATATCGATTACGAAAAATTCATTCGTTTCAATACAAGTTAAATAAAATGATAAAAACTCTGAAAAAATTTCAATTGGAATGTTTTCCAATTGGAATTCGAAGATTTTTATTTTTTTATTTGACTTGTATTAAAGGAAACGATTTTTTCATATTCTATATAAGTTACTGTAATGATTATCCAACTTTTCACAAAAAATAAATCAGAAATATTGAAAAAAAATGCAAACTTTGATGTCGCATATCTCCTTAACTATTGATATTAGGTCATAATACCTTAACAATTTTCGACTAATAATCAAGGCAGGAATATAGTCTTGCGAGGTTATTAATATTTTCCAAATAACCCTGTATATACAAGTACCATAAAATTGTCATCTGCGTCTCAGTGTTTTTTATGCAGAGTTCAAAAGCTTGTCTCGTATCTTAAAATGGTCCACCAGCTTTCAGACAACTATTAAATTTTTTAACTGGTTTATTGTAATCTTTCAACTTCTCCAATTTGGTTCAGCTAGGTTGGTTACGAAATATAAAATGAATATACAGTTCCTATTAATGTAAATACAACAGTTTAACCACTATTACACTAACACTACAATGTGATGCAGCCTTACGATTCCCATGGATTATTTCAAGATTACCGACTTGTTTTCGTGGTCATACCGAGAGTAAAAGTTGAAGGTAAACATTGCTCCCTCAGCACTGCCATCTGTTTACCAGTGGTACAATCACAGATTAGCTTCATCTCGCATCTTTGAAACAACACTATGTCGTGTAGTTTGAAGGTATGTTTCTCGCAGTTCTTGGAGTTAATCTGTACTGGTACTGCGGTAAGATTTTAACATATATTTTGTAAGGCTTTTCGGGTAAAATGTGTCATAACGCGTTAAAAAGTGCGGAATATTTTATAATAGGTTCACTAATGGGAGTGTAACGTTTAAGAAAAGAATGTTAACACTTTCTAAATTTGAAATAAAGTAGAGACGAATTATGAAAAATTAAATGAAAATGCAAACATAGAATACGTGTGACCTCAATACTTAATGAAGACCAAAACAAAATACAATGATATGTGAATGAGGGGGGATGGGTGAACATTCTATGCAGGGGCGGTATGATATGGGTATCCCAAATTAGTTATGTTTTTTTCAATGTAAATTATTTAAGATATCAGGTCAACCTTTTTTATGTAAATATGCAATGTAAAGATATAAAATATATATTGTAAAATTCATTTTTCGTACTTATTTGCAGAATAAAATGAATTTTATTTATATGAAGGAAATTATTGAAATATCGTTGGTATGCATACATGCTAAGGGAATGTTGTTTCTAATACTAGATCATAAGTATATATTATCTTATATATATAATATAATCTATCTCTCTCTCCTCTCCTCGCCGCTCGCTCTCTCTCTCTCTCTCTCTCTCTCTCCTGTGTGTGTTGTCCAGGCTCCCCCCTCTTCTCGCTCCCACGCCTGCCCTGCCCCTACTCTGTATCGACTCCCTTCCCCGTTTTCCCCCCTTTTCTTCTCTTGCTGTTTCTCCGTCTCCTTCTATTTGCTTAAAATCAATATAACTGGAACAGTATCAGTCGGGAAAAGCATAGATTTGTATATTAATGACTTTGTACTTTTTATTTAATGTCTTCTTATTTCTTCCCAAAGTAAGGACAAGTTCTTTGCGATTTCTTCTTACCCAAATTTCATATTATATCAAAGTTTACCATACTTCAGACCCCTTGGACAATACAGGAACCGTTTAATATTGGTTCCAGATGATTACTGAAGTGTGTTGAACGGCATCAGTACAATAGTCTATTTTCAGAACCTCCTTCAACGGTATCTATGGCGCGCCTTCCTGAGATGACCCAGATAGCGAAGGGAAAAACTTCATTTCAAAATGAAGACTACAACACACACACGTTCACCAGTTTGAAGACTACAAAGTGTACACTACAATTGTAGTAAAAACTACTTGAAGTGAAGTAATTGTAGTACTACGAAATGAAGTGAAGTAAATGAAGTGAAGTAAGTGAAGTGAAGTAAGTGAAGTGAAGTAATTGAAGTGAAGTAAATGAAGTGAAGTAATTGTAATAATAATGAAGTGAAGTAATGAAATGAAGTAATAGTGAAGTAAATTTTTAAATGAAATGAAGTATTTTTTTCCCAAATCAAAATTTTGCGAGCTTAAAAAAAAAAAGGTCAACGACAAAAATATTTAAATAAATGACGATATTTTCTCCAAAGTAACATTTGGCGACCTAAAAAAAAAACGTGGTCGCCAGCCAGATTTCTTCGTTCGATTCCAAAAAAATTTTAAACCATGGGGGGGCGGGGGTTGTTACAGTTTCCAGAGATTTCTCCGTTTAGCTACATCAACTAGCCAAAAATTTTTCAAACCATGCGGGGGGGGGGTTGTTACAGATTCCAGAAATTTCTTCATATATCTACATCAACATTCCAAAAATTTCACGTAAAAAATACACTATTTAAAATGTGTTTCTCATACTTTCGATAACTTTGAAATGTATGTACTTTGTAGTGTTTGCTTTGAAATGAAGTGTACTATTTGAAGTTTATACTTTCAATAACTTTGGTGTTTGTAGTTTGTAGTGTGCACTACACATCAAAATGTGCGAAGTGTGCACTTCAATGTAGTGTAGTACTACATTGTAGTAGTGAGTACAGAGCGGACCCATCACTAGTAAGTACCCGGGTAGTGAAAATGGGATCGCATGCGACAAAAGATCCTTGCAGGCGTGAATAATCGCAAATCATTAACATTTTTCTCCTTTTGAAATCCTGTTTAAGGAGCATGAATCTCATCATGATATTTTTATATTACGTGTCTAGAACTGAATACCCAGGACTCACATGACGAATAATTTATTTTCATTGTAAAATATTTTCTTATGATAATTAAAATGTGTAGAATATAACTGCGTTCCCTCAACTTGAGAATAATTTAATAATATATATTTTACTATTTGAGTTTCGAGAGTGACAGAAGCGGTCATCGATACGTGAAGTATTTATTAAACTAACTACATCCAAATACAGAAAAACATGACTGAGGTGAAAATACAAATAATTAATTAGGTTCTTTTGGTTTGGGTCTTCTGAGGTATTATGCCGTGTTTTTCCGACCTTTCTGGCCGATGTTTCGGATCCCATTGCAGGGTCCAACATCAGCCCTGATGATGGACCCTGCAATGGGATCCGAAACGTCGGCCAGAAAGGTCGGAATAACAAGGCATAATACCCCAGAAGACCCAAACCAGAAGATTCTGAGTGGCCGTAAAAACCTAAGAACATTCTTAATTAAGTAGGTAATGAAAAAAGGAGCCAAAGTTGCTGCTGTATGGTGGAAGGGTGGTGATATAAGCAAACTTATATCCGAGTTTAAATTTATTTTTATTTAAAAACATTCAAAATTAATTATTTTATTACCTCGCACGGCGGCATGCTACATGGAGAAGTTTGATGGTGCATCAATGAAAATAATAATTTATAAAGTATGTAGTATTCAAAAAATTATATACACAAAACAAAACAATAGAACACCGGCATATAATACGAGAGGCAGTAAAATGGTAAATAGAAATATACCAACTTACAACACAACTTTTGGCCAAAGAAGCTATATCTATTTTGCAACAAAACTCTACAAAATCCTTCCTCCAACCTTCAAAAATATTGAAATGATTGAAGAGTTCAAAAAAAAGATAAAAGCATGGCTAAAACAAGTCGATGCAGATAAATTAGAAGGAGTATTGAAAACCAAGCAGTTATTTAAAAATAGAAAATAAATACGTATAAACTAGTCCCCCTCAGCACAGGACCCCTAGTGAGGAGGACTAAGAACAATAATATCAACAATATCATTATACATACATACTGTTATATTAAACGTGTACAAATTGAATCTAAATAGAACCTAATAAAAAAAAATAAAAAAAAATATACACAAATGTTCACACTGTTAATTTCGCCTTTGGTAATAAAAGAGATTCTTTTAAAAATACGTAAAACTACAAACTAAACGTGTCAATTTTCCTAAATTGACACGTTTATATCGCAATTTTTAAAAGTAATTCTTGTCAGAATTTTAACCAAAATATTAGATGATACCTTGTCGTTCCAAGGTCACGAACTGATATTTAGCACGAGTTTTAAAATAAGGGTATTCATTTGTTAAAAAACATAAGTTACATAAAATTATTTAATCAAAGAAATTAAGCTATCATCGTCGTCCAAACATTTGATTAGTTTTAAAATAAATATGATGAATTGTTTTTTACTTCCTTTCTTTTAACTCGTGGCGTCTGCTTGCTTGTTTCTTGACGAAAAAACTTCGTATCGATTTTTAACCCTTTTCCCGTTATCCAATTGAGCTGAAACTTTGCAAGCAAGACTCGTGGCGACGATCAAAAAGATCTATAAAATTTTCGTTAAAAAATAATAATAATATTATTATAATTTTGGATTTTTAGAAATTTTAGTGGTTTTTTCAAATAGGAATCATTACAAAAGTTTGATTACTACCAACGGCGCCGGCGGCCCGATAACGTCACGGAATATTTAAAATTTGAATTACTCCTTCGGTAGGTATAATAGGCACTTCACTACGAATTTCGAAAATTTATGACAGTTGGTTCACAGACGACAGCACACTTTTTTGGAAAGAAATCAAATAATAATGAGATATTTTTATAGATTTTTGACATAGATATTTGTCTAGACATGTTTCATTTTCAGTCAATCGATTATTACATGATGGTAAACTTAATTTACAAAGAAAGGGAGTAAAATAAAAACTTGGTTTTTATGGGTTAGTTTTTTTACTTCCTTTCTTTTAGCTTGCTTGCTTGACGCAAAAACTATGGACCGATTTTTAACCCTTTCCCGTGATCCAATCGAGCTGAAACCTTGCAAGCTGACTTGTTGCGACGATCAAGAAGATTTATCAAATTTTTGTTAAAAAATAATAATGATTATAGTATAATTTTGGATTTTTCAAATTTTTAATGGTTTTTCATACAAGTTGTACGGAGATTCCGACGCATATGGTAGACACGAAACTAGAAAATGAGAAAGGGAGTATTGTAAAAACTTGGTTTTTATGGGTTACTTTTTTAATGATTACTTCAGTGTGTAAAAAAAATTTTGTCGGCATTTTGTCACTTGAATGAGGGTCGCACACAATGCCTAGAAACGGGCCTGATTACGCGGGTAGGTACCGATGCAGGTACCTATCGCAACTTGTTTCTCATAAGATTTCTATGCTTTTAATTGTAAATAAACAATTTAAAGTCGTGATCTGCAGCGAGAAGAATGTGTGTAGAGCGAGTTAACACCGGACTTGCGTGTTCATAATCTCCCAGGGAGGTCGTGACGTCTTCCCGGCCGGACCAAACAAGAGGAGTGCAGCGGGTCCCACACTCTAGCAATAATAATTGTCTTAAGGACGGTGGTAAGCTAATATCTCCACGTGTCAATGCCTTGGTTTATGTTGATTGAATCGGGAATTTATTACGTTTTGTTTTTTGATGTAATAAAAATGTTACATCACGCGGCTGGTGAGGTCGCGCATCAAAAGATAATAAAATGCTATTACTCCCTTTCTTTTAACTCGTAGCGTCTGCTTGCTTGTCTGACGAAAAAAATTTGGATCGATTTTTAACCCTTTTCCCGTGATCCAATCGAGCTGAAACTTTGCAAGCAGACTCGTGGCGACGATAGAAATGATCTAACAAATGTTCGTTTAAAAAAAATTAATAATATAGTATAATTTTGGAATCAATACAAATGAGTAATTAGCCCGACGCGTGTATAGGCACGAAACCTGATTCAATGAGAAAGGGAGTATAATAAAAACTTGGTTTTTATGGGTTAGTTTTTTTTATTATTGAATTTCTGCTTTAAATCAAATTGATGTTAACCTCACGGGATTTTTTAAAAATAGAAATGCGAATACGTGTCGCATAAATATTCTCACTATTTTCAAACTAAGCCAAAAGCCTGTGCTATGAAAATAGGACTAACTTGCTGGTGTCCTGGAATGGGGCTTGAACCACCAACCACCAGATCACAAGATGAGCGTCATGACCACTACAAAATACTTATTTAAGTTAAGTTCAAACGATTTAATATACATTTCAATTATTTAATTAATATTTTTTTTGTGTTTAGCAATAATTATTCCAAATTTGCGAATCATATTTTGGTTATGGATCATTCTTTTGATATTTATAAGGGTTTACAAATTTTACATCAAAATTATAAAGAATTACATTGTGGGAATAAGAAAGAGTGTTAAGAGTAAATTAAATATTATAAATAACCAATTTCACAAATGGTTTTCTTATAAATTAGTTTTTATGTGAGTACTTAACTATTTATGAATTTCCCTTGTCTTGTTTTTTTTATGATTTTAAATTTGTTAGTAGGCGTACATTGCATTTTCCTTTCATATGATATTTTCAATATAAGTGGTGAAAATAAATGACATTTTTATTAATTATACAAAATACTAGTGTCCGCGGCCTAGCTTAGATTTTTAGTAACTTTTAGTCATATTTTATCAACTTGTGTATTAACCTTAACATATCGATACGTGTCATCCTGGATTTTTTATAGAACTTTTTAAATTCTACAACTTCTCTATAGAAAGTATTTTAATATCTCTTACCGTTAAGGCAGCGTTGGTAAAAAAACACACCGCTCGAGCATTTTTTTCTTAATTCATTTTTTTCACTTAAGTTGTAAAATAGGTCACCACGAAAATTCTTTAATTTTAACGGGAAAAAAATATACATAGCCTATGTTTATTCTGAAAGTCTATTCTAAATATTGATGAAAGTATTTTTGATATCGGATAAGTAGTTACGGAGATTACCTCCTACATCTCAACTTACAAACTTTATCTCTTTATATATTAGTATAGACATTTATTTACAAAGCATCAAAGGAGTTTCCCATTAATTGATTTTGCAATAAAGATTTTCACAGGCTTTTAATATGGCTTTTAGCGAGCGTATAATACGCTAAAATAGAGAATCATAATAGTGGTGTGATATGTTGCGAGGTAATGAAGGTAAAATTAATATAAAAGACAACACATTTGAAAAATCTACACTTGCTTTAAGTCTAATACAATGTGAAGGAAATTGTTTCTTGATATATAATTTTTTTGAAGTATTGTCACGTGTCGTGGCTGCGAGAGGAGTTGAGGAGAGGAAGGAAGGAATGAAATTAGAGGAATGAGAGGAACTGCGAAGGAATACTGATTAATTAATTAATTAAACGTACAAAGTCACTTAACACCATTAAATTTACTCTTTTCTTTAAATTAAACTGTTTCGTAATTTATCACTCGTAAATAGACACTTTATTATCGCTTAAACACTGTATTCACTATCGACTAGAACATTCCATGCAGTATTTTTCGCTTCGGTTTATTTCACTACGTAAGAAATTTCCAGATTATTCGCTGTCGAATCATCGCTCGGCTGGCCACACTGGCCTCCACAGGTCGCGGCTGCCTTCGCTTGTATTTCGCTGTCAAGCGCGTCAAAAACAACAACATTATTCGCGCACGCGGTCCTATTTATATCTGGCCAATGCTGGTATCGAACCTTCTAAGCGTTCCCAGTGTTTAGGAGAACTTTCTAGTAGTTTCCAGGCTTTTATGGATGTTTCTCGATGCCTCCCGAACGCCATAGATTACGCTAGGCCAATCTGGAATCTTCGATAGTGTTTTTGTGACATGTAACGAAGTGCGCAATTCTTTTTCGCCTCGTTACAGTATTATAAATTAAAAATTATAGTAATTAATTATATTTTTGTGTAATAAATCTGGATAAATGCTTTTAAATCTCTCATTAATTTTCTTGCGTCATCCAAAATCCACACCTAAAATCAATGCCCAATTATCCTTCCATCTCTACATCCTTTAACCATCTTAATAAACCATCTTTCATTCTCATCTTTGTTTCTTTCTTAATATTTTTTATAGTTTGAATTTCCATGGGACGTATTGTAATTAAATCCGGTCTTTACTATTATGTTATAGTAAATATTGCGCATAAAATTATTTAAGAAGTTTATCAAACAATCACATTTGATAGAGCATAAGGAATATAAGGTTTTTTAAAAAGTTGACGTGATTCAATGGAAATTTGTTCGGAAGAAATTTTGTGAATACAGTTTGAAAAATAAACTTTTTGAAGACTTACAAATAACATTGATGCATGATAAATTTCACATATTTTCATGTCATAAATGATTTTTTTTATTTTTTTATTTAATTAATGATACATATAATTTATTTTAGTACAATGATCGCTAGCAAATATTAACAATTAATTTTTTTTTATATGTTATACCTCATCAAAAAGAATTATGATTCTTGTGTGTGGTGAGGGATGAGGGATAAGGGAGAAAGGAAAGGAGAGGATTATAATTCATAAAAATCTACCAATTGTATTCTTAAATTGTAGGCTGGTGAGATATTTGGCCGTGCGTACGATTTTTTTGTATACTACCACATTTAATACTAGTTTGTACTACTCAGGACTGCAGTAAATCATCATCATCAACTCTTGGCACTACAACGCTTGGTCTCCTCAAGAGTCTTCCCCCTCTCATCTCGGTTTAGTGCCAGCTCTCTCCAGTTCCGAAGCTCGAAGGCAGAGATGTCTTTGAGGACGTTGTCACTTCATCTTAATTTTGGCCTTCCTAAGCTCCTTCGCCCTATTGGCCTTGAGTTCGGCAGGGACTTTGGTGCTTGATGCTCAGACATTCTCTCCACATGACTCAGCCACCGAAGTCTTCCCAGTTTTATAAATTTTGTAACCTTTAGCTCCTTAAACAGAGTAAAGAGCTTATTGTTGTAACGTCTGCGCCAAAGTCCATTTTTGTAGTATTTTTTTTTGTAGCAGTAGCTATTTTCATATTATTTCCTTTTTCATCATTGGCGTTATAACCCAGTGTGTAACCTAGTAACGTAATGGCAAAACAAATTACGTAGATAATCCCTCGTCGTATGTCAATAGCGACAGTAATATAGAAGCCTCTAGCACAGTCTACCACACTCTCGTATTATCTACAAGATTCGCGAAACGTCTACAAACGCCTGGAGCAACCTAGAAGCGACGAGAACCTCTCTCTAAACACTCCAAAGGAAAATAATCTTCTCGAGAGTTAAAAAAAACAGCATTTGGGTATAAATAGCGCATCCACGCCGCGCTATTTATACCCAAAATCCGAGTACTAACCGTCAGCGGCGAAATAAATAAGTATGACTTTTATGTGCGAGAACTGAATGTTCTAAGAGCGATATATAAAGTGTTCCCAGCGATAATGAAGTTTTCATATACGAGTGATATATTACAAACTAGTGTAATTTAAAGGAGAGCGTTATGTTTAATTCGTGTTGAGCGACTTTGTCAAGTTATCAAAATAATTAATCACAAATTAATAAATCGATAATTAATTTCTAGTGTTTTAATTCGTCTCCCAAAGCCACGACCCGTGACAATATCGTAAGATTGCTTTGCTCACTTTTCATGTATTCTTAATTGTTGTAATTAAAAATATGAATAGGTTTAAGTAACACTAACCAGAAAGCGGTATTTTTCTCCAAGCGTGTCCATTTGAAGCACATTGCGGCACCTTTTGGTTATAAAATCAAATATTTAAAGCTTGCTCAGTGGCGTGCGGGTTCGGTAAAAACCGTAAAAAATGTGGGGCGGTAACCCTCAATCACGGACATGTGCCCCCGGTGTCACATCAGCCTACAATGGCGGCTCGTCACAGTTTGTATCCTAAAAAAATATACACAATAAATGTGTGGACATGGATACAATAATGAGAAAAGCTTCTGTGAAATGTCGTGGCTTAAGAGATATCGATTAATATTAATAATAAGTATAAAACCATTATTTATTGAATAGTCAACACGCGGGGCCATGGATCAGGATAAAACATAATCAAAAATTAAAATTGGAAATACAGATATTATTAAAAACGAAAACATATTGGAGTGGAATTACTAAATAACCATTAGAAGCCTCAACAACCGTCGTGCTTGCATGCGAAGACGTATGAATATGGATGAGGCGAGAGTTGTACGTCAGGACAGAAGAGAATGGCGCTCGATCCTCTGCCTATGGCGTAATGGTAAGTAAGTAAAAACTAATTTGAAAAAAAAACTAAAAGATAATTATACTTGATATAAATTAACTTGGTTAAAACCACTTATTTATTGAAAAAATTCAACATGTTTCGAAGCCAATTGCTACATTTGAAGAAGAAGTAAAAGATAATTTGTTAAAAGGATTTAATTAATTATATTGAAATTTCTAAACCCATGATTAGTGTAAAAAAAGTGATTTGTTTCCAAAAGATGATTAGAAAATTCAGATTTTTTTTTGTTTTTTTAACATCTTAAGGGCTCCTTACTTATTACATCAAAATTTCTTCAAGTTTTACCTACATAAAAATGATAACAATTATTACAAATTAATTTATAATTCCCTGATTTTTAATATACCATCATTATTCTTGTTGTAATACATTATTTTTTAATTTATTATTAGTATAGAAAGTTGGTTGTACACAATTAAGATATTTTTAAATATTAAATTTAATTTACGATTATTCAAAACATTTATCACTTACGTTGTACTTAAATGTAAATATATATAATCTATTTTTCTGGGTCACTAAAGATCTGTTAATAATATGTATTTAAAATTTTCTTTGGAGTTGAGTTATATATTAAATGAGGTTAAAATATTTTTATATCTATATGCTTTATAGGAAAGCGTTACGTGAAGGGCAATTATAATTTGGATTAGAAATAATAAGATTGAAAGATACATAAACAGAATAATTTTAAAAATGTACAAATACAAAATACTTTTTCTTTCACACGAAGCAAACACATTGTGGTGAGACATAATATCTTTAAATAAAATAACTTTTTGTTTAACAACACTTTATTGAGTTAAAACCAACTAGTTTCGACTCATAACCGAGTCTTCATCAGGGTTCAGATATTAACTTAATATCTGAACCCTGATGATGAATAAGTTAATATCTAAACCCTGATGAAGACTCAGTTGTGAGTCGAAACTAGTTGGTTTTAACTCAATAAAGTGGTGTTAAACAAAAAGTTATTTTATTTGAAGACAAAATACTATCTCTCCACCACTGTAAATATATTGCATGGCAATGAATATCACATCAATTTGCGGCGGTCTAGTGCGACCCCCGAGAGCGATCGGTGCGTCCCTTTCCCGATCGTTTCCGCCCTGAAATATCAATAAAACAATGTAGAGGCTCATCCGCTAATGTGGAGCCTTTAACGATCGTCTCTCTTCCGCGATGGAGGCTATCGAGGGGTCAAATTTATGAACTAAGAGGAGTGGCTTTGGAGTTTTCTCTAGGCGATCGCACTCTCTTACAAGTAATTCCTGATATACTCGTACATGCGCAGGTAATCCAGAAAGTAAAGACTGTTGACTTAATATACTTTATGTCCCGCTGTTCCGAGGGATATAAAGTACAGTTGTCTCATTTTTTTGTTGTTGTTGCACTTCGCACCCTTTATCTTAGATTTATGACAAAGAAGACCATGTAGGAAAGAAAGAAATAGTACATTGAAGCAATTTGAAAAAAAATCCTTTATTATAAATGATTCTTATTGCATTACACGATGGAGTAGACAGAAAATGAGGAACTGGTATTGTCGTATCCAGAGAATGGACATCGTCAGCCTCAGGGAGCCCGTCTTTGCAGAAGAATCCAACCCACAGGAGGCGCTACCCTCTGGGGAGCAGACCACATAGGTGTCTCATAAGGAAAAAAACTAACCCATAAAAACCAAGTTTTTATTATACTCCCTTTCTTTGTAAATTATAACAACAATTAAAGACGAATTAAAACATATAACATAACACCAAACTTACAGTAATTTAGTATATTTCTAAAATGTCAGATGTTTTGAGCTTTGATAAGACACTTCATGCTTTGAAGATTAAATTCTAAAAACATTTGTCAGTCAATTTATATTTTAGAAATTCTTAGTGATTATGTATACCGACGGAGTAATTCAAATTTAGAAAATATTCCGCGGCGTTATCGGGCCGCCGTTGCTAGTAATAAACTTTGGTAATGATTCCAATTTGAAAAAACCATTGAAATTTCTAAAAATCGGAAATTACACTATAATTATTAATTTTTTTAACGAAATTTTGATAGATCTCTTTGATCGTCGCCACGAGTCTACTTCCAAAGTTTCAGCTCGATTGGATCACGGGAAAAGGGTTAAAAATCGATCCAAAGTTTTTTCGTCAGATAAGCAGACAAGACGACAAGTAGACAAGCAGACGCTACGAGTTAAAAGAATAGAAGTAAAAAGAGAAGAAAAAAGAAAATGACTTATCGTATTGAAAAATACGTTTGCTACATCACAGATATTTTATTTCTAAATAAGTTCATGACCTTTAGTTGGTGATGTTTAGTTCAAAAGAGCTCCACGAGAACGGACATGACGGGGCCATATTGATTTTTTTTTCTAATTTCTAAAATTTTTCAATAAAATAATAGTTCAATGTGTATCTTAATAAGTTTCATTAAAATAAATTAATTACCTCCTCATTAATTGTAAAAACTCACCCAATTTGCACCTTAATTTTAGGCTCTCAGGGCGGTAATAAAACACGTATAGAAAGCAAAGTACAGATATGACTTGTGGTAGGTCAATTATTGTGACCTATAGTGTAGATAAAAGACATAACACAAAAATAAAGAGTTTACTGGGGATATTCGAAATAAAAACTTAAAGGGTAATCACAGGGAGAAAGCTTAGAGATCGAATCTGCAATTATGAAATAAGATGGATCTGTGGCACCGAAGATATTGTGCAATGGAACAGATCAAGAAAGAGTTTCTGGGGCAGATTATTTAAACAAAATTGACAACTCTAGAATGGCTTACATCGCAGCTAATGAAATCCCACATAGTCATTGTCTTCCAGGAAGACCGCCTAAAAGATGGAGAGACAGTTGGATCTCGGCGTCCCAAGAGTATCAGCTTTCTACCAGAACACATCTAGAAGAAGTAAAAGAAGAAGAAGAAGAAGATAAATCGTGTTTTTACCGCTATTATTATATTTATATAACATAACATTGTACACTTTGGCCGATGGCTTGCAATTTCACATGGAAACTTTAGGAGTACATCCTGTCAATTTTGCGTGTTAGTAATATTGATACCCTGTGAATCAGGAGGAATATCGCTTCTGAGTAACAAGTTTTTAAGGCACGTGGTATCCACGAGTTAACTTAGCTATACCAGAATGTTCTTTGTGACCACTATTAAAAAAATAGTAAATAATATCTGCTTTAAAGATGTAGGGTGTTTTTTACAGATATACAATTTTAAAATTCAAAAAAAAAAAAAAGAAAAAGCCAATGGCTTCTTCGTCAGGATATACTTCGAAACATGTTGAATTTTTTCAATAAATAAGTGGTTTTAACAAAGTTAATTTATATCAATTATAATTGTGTTACCACAAAATAAATTTGCTACAATTGAAGAAGAACATATATATAACATAAATCAATCAACAAGAACATATATATAACAACATATAAGAACATAATTTAAAAAAATCCGATCTTCTTATGATGGAATTGCTGAACGTTGCATTATGTAGAGTGTGATCACTTAAGCCAGCTCATGCAGGTTGTAAGCTTTGGTCCATCATACAAAGTACTTCAATATATGTTTTTCTAATATAAATAGTTTATTTATACTTAGTATACGTTGTATCCTGACGAAGGGGCCATGGAATATGAAACATGTTGATTTTTTCAATATATAAGGGGTGAAAACAAAATATATTTTCTTTCTTTATTTATTTATTTTAATGGTTCACAAACAATGAAAAACCCACAAAATGATATAGATAATACAATTATTTTAAATGCTTTTCATCACTTATATATGAGCACGGCTAACATAGAGATAAAATAAAGGCTAAATCATATACAAGAAAGAACAGAAAAAAGTGATTTTATAGAGTGACGTTGAATAAAGAGACTAAACGGCTAATTTCACAAGTTTGGTAATAGTTCTCTTATATTCGTGGAAACTGTCATGGAATATGTCAATGAGGACGTTATGGTTATTTTCTATTTTGTTGTATGACCTCAACATTCTAGATAAAAAATTAAAGTGGACCATATTGTTATCGTAAGTCGAAAGAGCAAATGTATTATATGTCCTAAGTCGGCGACTAGGAACATTCAAAGTTATGTTTTCTATACAAAATTCTGAATCAATATTGCCATGTATTAAATTATATAGGTTATATTAACTCAGCAATTAGTCTTCTAACTTCCAATTTGTCTACATGAAAATATTATAAGCGCTCTTGAAAGATACTAAAGTGATTTTAAAGATACTAAAGATTCTATCATATTTTTGTAAGTTATATAATGAGGTGACCAAATGACAAAACCAAATTCCGAACTGCTGCGAACCAATGAATTACGACGTGAGGTTCTGATGCTCCCATCAGAATTCCTCGTCGCCGCCAGTTTTGCTCAGTCGGAGAAGAATGGGACTCACCTTACTTCTACATTTCAAACTCAGGGTACTTCCGGTGTCGTGTACGCTGCACTTCAGCTGTCTCTCACTTTAACATATTTTAAGTTGCAACAGTTCAATGACAGGGTTATACAACGAAAAATTATTTAGATGAATGTGAATTTATTAAAATGAGTTTCAAACAGAAATTAATAGTGCCACAGAAGTTGACAATTTTTCATGAAGTATTTTTGGGAATTTTGCACATCGAAATCCCTTTTTTATACAATAAATTGAGGTGAAAATTTAATTTACCACGCCTCGACATCAGCGCTAGCGGCCGCGTTATACAAGGATGGAAAAGACAGTGGAACTAAATACTTTTATACTACTGGCGGTGACGCAGCGCGGGTGTCGGAAGCGCTGGCAATCACATTCTGTAGATGATGAACATCTGGTCAAAATTTCTATATCAGATTTAAAACAATGAAGCTACAATAGTCTGGCACAAACACCGCTTCCGCACGTACTTAGCAATGTTCCTTTTTTAAAAACAGCACGACCTGATGCACATGTTCTAGTATTTACGGAGTCAGATAACACGCAGCTCGCTCCAGGCGTGATGTGAAGTTGATGATTTGAAAGAATTGGAATACCAGGCAAGTCGTGGTCCCCATCCCACTGGCCCTGCATCCGAAGCAGGATTGCTCCCCCATGGGTCCAGAGAACAAGCCCGCCCCGAGGCTTCGGGCTGCCGATGCAGGCGTTGCAAGGGATGCACCTTTCACTCCACGCTGCGTCACCTGGCCATGGCGCGAAACGCTCGCGTGGAAGAACCCTCTATACGAAAGACATTATTAACAACCAATCATATAATTTCACATGTTATCTTTATGCCACTTCAAATTGCGTCTCTCGGAATGACCTATTAACACGAGGGTTCACAGGAAGGCTCACATCTTGTGTGCCGAAGTGTCAGATTTCGAATGCGCCATTTTGTAATATCGTCCCCGACCGCTGTGAAACTATCTGCAGTAGACCAAAGACATTATTTTTTTCCGTAGAGTATTCGCGGTACCTACGCGGTTAGAATTCAATTTTGTTGCAGATAGTTGGTGCGGGGATCGATAAATTCATTTCTTTAGATGTTTCGCGAAGAGGTGTGATGAACAGAGGTTGCTACGTCACAATAAACATATTATTATACTTATAAATATTAATTATATTAATAATGTCCCCACAAAATCATTTTGCTCTTTTTGAAGAAGTTCTACAATTTATCTTAATGGTTTATGTTAATTGCTTGGTGGAAAACGCAAAAATCGATGGTTTAAACGAAACATTACTACAAACCAAGATGATGCCGCTGGTTTTTCGTACGTTATGAATTTTCCCAAATTTCTACGCTCGATTCTTTGCCCAGGACACCGCTCCCTCGGCGAGGTCCTGGGCTTATTAGCGATGTAGATAAGGAGCGTCTCCCGCGTGTCTTCTGACGCCGGCTTTATCTACTGGTCCCCGGGGCCGGGCCGTACATCACCCCAGAAAACCTGTCGGCCGGGAAAAACTTCCCCGGGAATTCTTACAGACGTTATGAATTATGGCAATGCGGCAACTAATATTTCAATATGCATCTTGAAGGAAATGTATGGAGAGGACCGTTTATTTCGTTTTTCTTTTTCCGTTTTGTGAAAGAGGAGAAAACCTTTGAGCAAAGATAATCTCTTCGGTCCTTTTTTTTTCATATTTATTTATTTTTAATACTTATGACATTGATACATATAACATAGTGCACAGCAGTTTTACGGCATGGTTGTCTTCAATATTGTTTGACAATAATTTTTATTTTATAATGAAGATTATAGAGTAGGTTATTGTCGAGTATTGCATGATTTTTACAAGTGATACATGATAATTATGAATTAATGTATGATAATGTATATATACATAGCTATAATATATATACTTTTAGCTTGTACTTTTTTGAAGCCAATGGAGTTTTTTGTCTTTTTTTGAATTTTTTATCTAATTTATTAAAGATTCTTGGCACAATATATTCTCTTTTTCTTTCACCACACACGTTATTTGTGATTGGTATTCTCATTGTTCATCCTGTCGATCTGGTTGCATAATTATGGTGCGTGTCGGTGTGTATATTAATATTATTTATCATTTCTTCTAGAATTATATTATACATATTAAACTTTTTGGTCAATTGGTAATATTTTGCATACTTTGAATAATTTATTATAATCATCCTGTACATACATTTAGTTCTTTTATCTACTATAAGGTGCTATAATGGTATTGACTTAATTGAATAGAAAATTTTATGCCATTAGTATTTAAATATAGTGATTTGAATTGGCAACAATATTTTTAGTGACAGCGAATTTTCGTCATGAATTTACTTACGCCAGAACAACGCTTGCAAATTTAGATCAAAAATCATGGTATCGTTATATTATTTAAACACCAATGACCAAAAAATTGTTTTCCAACAAAGCCAATATCATGACCGTTAGCATGATTTTTAGGTTTCATTACATTTTAAAATTGTTTCTTCTTCACATGTAGCAAATTTATTTTGTGGTAACATAATTATAATTGATATAAATTAACTTTGTTAAAACCACTTATTTATTGAAAAAATTCAACATGTTTCGAAGTATATCCTGACGAAGAAGCCATTGACTTCGAAACATGTTGAATTTTTTCAATAAATAAGTGGTTTTAATAAAGTTAATTTATATCAGTTATATATATGTTCCAAATAGGAATCATCCGTATATTTCAGGGGCTATGCAAGAAACATCTGTAGTCTCTTCTCATGAAACAGTATTCATATATTTCGTAGCTGGTGATTCTATATTTTTAAATAGAAGTATATTACCATATATGTATTTAACTTTATATAACATGTCTAGTGACATTACCTGCTCAGTTCAATATTATACGTAAATACCGAATTGTACTGATAAGCAAAATAAGAGTTGTGCCGATTGTGACAAAATAAGAGTGAGCCAACATTCTTATACGATAAAGTGCTAAATATTTTTAATTCATATTTTTTTTAATCCATAAACCAATAAGTTCCTCCATATTTTAAATGACATTCACATTACACAAACATATGTCGCAAGCAAATATTGTAAAATCAGTCTAATTTAAACATATTTTGAAATGATAGCAAAAATAAATTAATAGCTACATTATATGATTGTCAAATATAAAAACTACCCCACATTTTCGATGCAGCTTTCACGAGAGGAAGTGGCAAAATTACCTTTAAACAAGGAAATAAAAGCCTAGAACTAAGGGCACGTTTTTATTACATGTATTCACCGACCAGGTGAAAGGATCTGATCAATATGGCGGGGAGATTTATGGCAAAAGGGTTGTTGGTCAATCCCCTCGCTCGTGTTTTCCTCAACGGCCGACAGGATCGCTAGCTTCAGATATTGGCGTAATAAAAATCTGGATAAGTTTGACAGTTGGGTAGTATTCTCCGATGATAATGTGAGGATTTCGCGAGGGTGGCGTTAATATTCTACCCTGCTGGAAGTACAAGGGTGAAACCCTATGATAACGTTCAGATTATATTATTTTTCTGGAATAATAAACATATCTCAATTAAGTTCCCATTATTTACTCGAGTTACGGTTATCGAAAAGAGTGTAAAAGTTTTGCAAAGCAAGTTTATGTTTTGTTTTTCCGTTTTTATTTTTCTTCAACCCATAGTTGTTGTTTTCATACCTCATCTGCCTTCCCTGTTTGATTTTTTTTTACTACCTAGAACAATTTATATATCGATGTTTTATTAATATTTATGATTTACTCATTTAACAACTGAAGGTGTACACTAAATATGGTTAGGAAAATATTTTTATCAGTATTAAACTTAATTAAATTTTTTATTTAAATAAAATAGAAATGGAATACGCTATATCGCGTCAATATTTTAACTAGTTTCAAGCTAAACTAAGCAAGCGCTTGTGGTTATTTAATAGGACCAACTTAGTGGTAACAATAAAATTAAATATTTGTAAATTCAATAATTGTGATGACATGCGATGCTGGATACTAATAACTAAATGTAAAAAGTTAGCGCCTCCCAAATATTTTTAATTCATTAAAACTTGTTTCAAAATCATTTCATTCCATTTACTGGTTTTATTGACTCAGTTCGTTTTTGAAATTGAAATATTTATTGCCCCTTGCTTAACCAGCAGTTTTGATCTATTTCTCGCAGCACTTTTATTTATGGCCACCTTTTTATTCTGTCTTAGTTCGTGGAGTGCATGCCAGTCATCTTTATTCATCAGTTTTTCACATTTTGTGTATGAACCAGGTAAAGTAGCTAAGTACGAAGTTTAACAAACAATTTAGCCATACCCCATTCAAAAATTAACTTGTTTACCATAACAAGTTATGGTATTATACCAATAGAATAAGTTACTCCAAGTGGTTTATACAAATAATTTAATTAATTAAAATTAATAATTATGTCCAGTCAGAAAGTTGATGTAAGTATCAAAAATACAATTTAATGTACTCTTTATTATTATATTTTTCAAATTTTAATACTTATCATAACATTAATGATAGATAGCCAGTGAGTGTACAATGTAAAAATAAACATCTTATTCCCAAGGAAAAATAATAAAAAATTGTAAAATTTCAATTGTTTCTATTCTATTCCAAATATTAAAAAAATTGTCCTCGGTAAAATATTTTTTCAATAATTTGCACAGAGTGTTAATTAAATGACATCGGCGTCTCAAAGTCTGCGCATATCTCACACTGTAACGTAAATACCTGTACACCTAAGCTAAATACCTAACTATAAAGTTTAATAATGTAAGTTTTACGAAAAGCCCAAAGCTTGAGACTTTAAGCTACCGAATTGAGCTTTATTACAGCTTTTGGGACTTTTAAGCACACACTTTATGCTTTAAGCTACTAGATGAAAACTTAAGTTGAACTTAGAACTTCGGAAGTATATTTACATGAAAGCTAATATTTTTTTTTTTTTTGTTAAGAATTTATATTTTCAAAATTGGCCAGTCGTGATCTATCTAGCGGTTAGGAAAATTCCTCCTCCGTTGTGTCCGTAGCTATCCAAAATTCTTTTGATATGTGGTGAGATTCGTATTCTTATTAACGCGACTAGACTAATACATATCGAATTCTTACCTACTATGGAAATAACAAACGCACGTAACTAATCCGTACTCGTCCTTCTAGAAACCGCTCTAGAATTCTACAGTTTCGCCTATATGAGAGATAGCCGATATCGTCCACGTCCGGAGTCGGCCTAAAAGCCAATTATATGCGGCGTAGCCTAGGAATAAACGCTAGTAGCAAAACTCCCTTACATTGTACCGCCATAACCTTAATACATCGGGGTTAAAATACTGTAATATAAAACAATACAATCGTTGCCAAGTTAACGGCATACGCTAAAGATTCCGCCCGCATTGATTATCAACATCTCATAATATCAGCTTAGAACAGTGTCAGCACAACCACATGCGGCACCCATTTATGACAGATTTACAAGATATAATAGCATACGTTATATTCAAAACACAAGTAAGAAACCTACCGATAGCGCGTCTCACGTTGTCCAATCTGCTCAATCTGTTCGTAGTACATAGTAGGGGAAGACAAACATATATATATTCACAACAACTATGCGCAACAGAGGCTCAGGGCAAGCTTTGTCTGACATTATCGCAGCCCGAGATTCTAAGGGAATGGAAGATACAGATTTGTAAGTGAAATTTAAGAAGTGTCTAACCACTTCTGTTCAAACGTGGATTCTAGATGCCCCCCCCCCTGTAGGGGGGAGGGGGATGCGGCCCCAGAGCATCGCCGCATCCGGTGGTTAACTCCTGTTTAGACATAACCTCCCACACTAAGCTGCAGACCAAGATCAAGCCGAGACTCTATTGCTCCTGCTGGAATCCCCCGAAGTCCTCGCTCCCCGGCGACAAACATATCAGGAAGAAATCCCGCGTCTGATCTTAAGGTTTGTATATTATCCCGCGGGGCAGTCAAATTGACTGGTGTATT